>JABFEW010000421.1:0-40229 GCA_013618405.1 Fusarium hainanense | reverse complement strand
CCCCTCCTACTATTGCACCACCGCCGCCGCCACCCCCGAACGCACCCTCTGGTCCTCGAGCCGATCTCGACAAGCCACGATCAGCCGTCAGCGAAGCGCAGGAGGCTCGAAGAGCAGCCAACGACGCTCTCGGTTCGCGCAAACGAACTGCCGACGACGTCATCAAACCCCCGGATTATGGACAATTGAAGAAGGCTACCACAAAGCCATCCAAGGGTTCGTTATTACCCAGTTGGGCACCAAAGCTCAAGGAGGATCCTTGTCCTTGGGATATGTACGATCATTCTGCTACTACTAACATGGCATTTCGGTATGTTGCAACACCTCCCACTATTCCGCCTCGTCATTGAACCAATGCTAACTTATGCAGTCTACACAAGGAGATCATGGACTTTTACGAATACGTCCGACCCCGCGACTTCGAACAGCGCATCCGCGACAACCTCGTCGAAAACCTCCGTAAGGCGATGCGACGCGACGGCCGAAACTTTGCTAGCGCCCAAGTCCACCCCTTCGGTTCCTTCATGTCCGGCCTTTATCTCCCCACCGCAGACATGGACTTGGTGGTCTGCTCAGCTAGCTTCATGCGCGGCGGTCCCCCAACGTACCTCTCCGCCAAGAGCTGGTTGTATAAGTTCCAGAAGTTCCTGGTGTCGCAACAAGTAGCCGAACAGCACTCTATCGAGGTTATCGCCCACGCTAGAATCCCGTTGGTCAAGTTTGTCGACAAGCAGACCGGTCTCAAGGTCGATGTCTCGTTTGAGAACTTGGGTGGTGTGGGTGCCATTGATACCTTTTTGCAGTGGAAGGAGCAATATCCTGCTATGCCTATCCTTGTGACTGTGATTAAGCACTTCCTTCTCATGCGTGGATTGAATGAACCTGTGAATGGTGGTATCGGTGGCTTCTCGGTTATTTGCTTGGTCGTCAGCATGTTACAGCTTATGCCACAGGTCCAGAGTCGAAGTCTTATTCCCGAACATCATCTCGGCGAGATGCTTCTCGAGTTCTTTGAGCTTTACGGCTATGATTTCCACCATGAGAAGAACGCCATCTCTCTGACCAGACCTGTCGGATACATCCGCAAGGTACGAACATCTCTCACTTCAACGTCGTCCTCTGCTAACCTCTCACAGTCACACGTCAACAGCTTGACATACAAGAACTACGATCGTCTCTCCATCATCGACCCGAACAACCCAGCCAACGACATCTCTGGCGGTTCAGCCAACACGCCAGCTATCTTGTCCCGCTTCAGAGAAGCCTTCGAACTTCTACGTGACAGGATGAGTGACATCGCACGTAACCCCAACAAGGGTAATATTCTTGAGGTGATTCTCCAAGGCGACTACTCGTCGTTTAGAATGCAGCGGGAATTCATCCGTCATGTGCACGAGCAGCACATCGGTCCCTGCTAAACACCCAATCTTGTGTGCATATCCCAAGTTTTAGAAAATATCCTGGAGTTTTTGGTCGTATGGATGGGAGGTGGTAGATATGGGTATTTATGGAAGGACAACTCCCTCGCACATTCAGCCAAGGAATCATGTCCTTCTACAGTAGTTGTCTTTCTCTGCATATGTATAGTAACGCCCCGTCATGACATGGAAGGAAAGTTGGGTGGATATCATTTGCTTTTTTTCTGGCGCATTTCACATTCCATGAGGGGGCTGGCTCAGTGGCCTAGAATTGGAACCCGATTTATCATTTCGACTTTTATCTACTAACCGTCTATTCGCAGTGACGACCCGGTGACGATTGTTACGAGTCGCAGTGACGACTTGATGAGCACGCACTGCATCGTGCATTTTACTAACTGAGACTCACAGATTCCCATTTCTTCGGTTTATGGCTGTTGAAAACCGTCGTCTTTCGACGACACCTTTTCTCACTACATTCTTTGCTTGATGCAGGGTTGTGGAGAGGAAGCGAGACAAATCTACCAGCAATGGTTTGGCATGAAGGTCGTGGGAGATGTTTGCATTGATTCACTTTTGGGCTTACGAGGTAGATTTATATTCTCGGGTTATCTAACAAACTGCCTATAAACCGTTAGGTCAAAGGTAGACAGTTTGGGCTATCATTTTGATACCCTGGCTGTGCATCAGAGAGATTATCTCACAAATTTACTCTTATCTCAGGGTCTTAATCCCTACAACCAATCACCCGCGCACCTTGATGGTTTCCTCCACAGCCGACAAACGGTCCAATAGAAGTCGCGGGATTAACAACATAAGGTATCTATGATCAAAGTCTAACGCACACATTTTACCTCTTCTGCAAACCTTGTAAAGAGTCGAAGCGAAGAAAAAAGTCTTCCAAGGGACAAGATAATAGTAAGTTACGGTTATTTCGAATGGAAGTTTTTGCTGACGATGGCGGTAGTGAGTGATTATCTTTGGGGCGATACGAGTAAAGAGGAGAGGAAGTTGATACGAAAACTTGGTATGTCACTGATCTTGGGGTTGGTTTTGTGGTGCTAATTGTGTCAAGATTTCTTTATTCTTGTGAGTTTGTACCGAGTTTGATAAGGATTCGACTAATTGGTAGACGTTTTGTTGCTTCAGCTTCTTCTTCAATCATCTTGGTATGGCCCCCAGTGATAACTTGAGGTGGCGTTCTGACTCGAAACGCAGATAGACAAGCCTTCGCAAATGCATACGTAAGTCAAAGAGTGAGCTTTGAGGCAATTTGGCTGAACGTGAAATAGGTAGCTGGTCTAAAGGAAGCTCTCGACCTGAGCGGCAATCAATACAATGTTCTACTCTCGATGGCATCAGCAGGGTACGTATCGACCAACTTGGACGTAATACATGCAAACTGACAAACAATAGAATGCTGGTAGGACAAATCCCAAGCGCCATAATTATCCATAAAGTCAGACCGAGGATATGGCTCTCCTCTTTAGTGGTTGTATGGGCTGGCTTAACTATGGCAAGTGCAGCCTGCAAGACATATTCTCAACTTTGCGCTGTGAGATTCCTCATGGGCTTGGCTGAAGCTAGTACTTATGCTGGATCGATATACATCATGGGATCATGGTAGTAAGTCACACGCCTCCAAACTCCATATCCTGTGCTTATGAGATTGCAGCAAATCCAACGAAATTGCCAAGCGAACAGCCATGTTCACAGTGGCAGGCCAAATAGGCAAGATGTTTGCCGGAGCAATGATGGCAGCCATCCACGAATCCATGGAAGGTCACGCTGGCCTTGCCGGCTGGCAGTGGGTATTCCTGATCGATGGCATCATCACACTTCCTGTTGCTGTGTTTGGATTCTTTTTCTTTCCTGATGTACCGGAGTATACTGATGCGCCGTACTTGAATGAGAAAGAGAGACAGTTAGCCCTGGATCGACTACCGCCGAAGAGGGAAGATGGTCATAGTATTCAGGCTTGGAGTTTGGTTAAGAGAGTTATGGGAAATCCTCTACTGTGAGTATTTCGCTTCTGACTCGTGTATTGTGGCTAATGGTGGCAGATATATTTGCTGTGTCTTCGCTGTTCTCGGATCGGCGCTGCAGTCTTATGTTGTCCAGGGTCTTATGCTCCTCTACCTCAAGTTCCGTAAAGATATCGACGGCTTCACCCAATCCGAAGTCAACACACTCCCCATCCCAACCCACGCCGTCGGCATCATCGCCGAACTATCTGTATCATTCTTCATGGATCGCTACAACCGACGCTTATCCCTCGGCTTCATCCTCTGCGCGATCCAAATCATTTGCAGCATCGTTCTTCTAATTCCCAACATGACCGTCGCAGGCAATCTCACAGCTCTATACCTCTCAGCCTCAGCATACGGCATCAACCCGCTCCTATACGGTTGGGCAAGCAATATTCTTGCTAGAACAGCAGACGACGCTGCAAGAAGTGTGACGCTTGCTTCGATGACGGCTAGCGATGGGTTGTTGTGGACGTTTTGGGGTATTGTGATGTTTCCAGCGGATCATGCGCCTTATTGGCGGAATGGGTACATTGGTATGCTTTGTGTGAGCGTGGTGTTAGCTGCATGGTTATTCGTTGTACGATGGGTAAGTTTGAAACCGAAGAGGAGTGGATGTTGGCTAATGAGAAACAGCTCGATCGGTATACGGCTGAGAAGTACCCTGCTGGTGAGCAGACGAGTGTTTCGTCTTTGGTTACGGCGGAAGTGAATTATTCTACCATGAATCCACGTGAGATGGAAAGCAAAGCAGCATAGGATACTGGACAGTAGGATGAGCATTCCATGAGGATTAAATAGTCTAACTGTCCACCCTGACCGGTATAAAATGACGAAGCGACTTTATTTCTTGTTCGGTGGGTGATAGAAGAATTGTCTTCTAAGACTGAACCTATAATGAAGAAGTTGCCTAATTGCTGGTCTAAGCCAGCATAAAGTAATCAAACTATCTCGTCTCTTAGAGTCACAGGGTCAATTCTTATGATAACCTGAGGCATGTCACCTGTCAGGCCCATATCGGCGTGCGAACCTTTTAACCTTTCCTCCTGATGCCAGTCCCAAGAAAACCCCCTCACAGTACAGTGTGTATCTCCCCAAGTCTCTCCCTCACCTCCCACTCCAGCTCCAGTTCCTGTTTCGAGCCACGTGGGTTTAGCAAACCGACCGCGCCAATCTTGACGACAGGCATATCGGCAGGCACTGATTCCTCGGTCACTTTGTCCATTTGAGCGACGGATTTGAGACCCTGGAAGTCACCAGAGATGGTCGTTGGCTCTTCATAAATCGAGAAGAAAGGATACCCGGCATCGGCGTAAGTCTTGGCCGAGATGGTAGACTTAGGGGGGTCTTCGCCGGTGACATGCTTGAAGCTGGCGCTGTTGAGGACCTGGGCGTTGAAGGTGATGGGAACTGTCTTCAAATAGTCGTGTGGTAGGATCGGGACTATGCCTTGGTCGATCAATCCTCCGGCAGCGATGTTCATCTCTACATGTGCACCGGGACTGAAACCTATCCGAAAGTTGTGACCAACGTAGACATCAGATAGCTGTCCAAACAGTAATTAGAGGCTGATGTTGAAACCCTAAGATAATAAGGGTGTGACTTACCATACTGATGTCGTAATAGGCCAATGTTTGCCCACCTAAGCACGGTCAATATATGGTCAATAAAGTTGTGTCCTCAGAACACCATCACCTTCGAGATCTTGACCCTCAAATTTCAGGATCAGGTCCTGAACAGGAATACCTTTCCTGTGCTCATAGAATAACTCCAGGGCTCGAACAGTAGTACTACGTTTGGCCTTTACAATGGTAACATCTGAAGATTTTATGAGTCTGATAACCACAGTCCCACTGGACCAACCGGTTTCTAAGAGTTCCTCGTAGGCGGTTTCTGAAAGTTCCTCGATATCCTTTTCTAGAAGTTCCTTGACATCAAGACGAGTAATCTCAAACTGAATCCCCGCGGTGGTTTCTTCACCAGTCATTTGAGCCTCGACCGAGTGGCCCGATCCCACAGGCATGGCAACAAACTGTCGAACCTTTCCGGGCTCTACGGCAACGCCATCTAGCCAGGGCTGGCCCCTGATTCCGACAGAAATGTAGTCCTGGATAGACTTGTAGTTCCTGGTGCGATTGCGGCGACGAAGGGTAGTGGCAGCGTTCGGGACGGCTGGTTCTCCAGAGATGGCGTTGATGCCGCCCACGAAGATCTTGATCGCATAGCGGTTCTTCGATGCAAAAGAGATCCACAAGGCCTCTTTCTCTAAGCGGAGCAAAGGAAATCAGTGTTGGTATCTCGATCTCAGAAGCCTGAACTTACGGTACATAGGGAGAAACAACCCTCCCTTCTGGGCCATGTTCAAGGGAAGTTTGGTAGCATACTTATCGACCTTGTAAAGTGGAAAGTTGCCACAGTCCGGAGGAAGATTGTTGCTATTGCGGTTATCCGGCACACGGATGGTGCGCTTGAAAGTGATGCACAAATCATCAATCCTGATTTGATCGGTGACTTGCACATCCGGCCACCAGGGCGTAAGATGCTCCAGCATCTTGATAAAATGCGGCACCTTTTACGGCTTTCTTCTTGTTGCTGGTTGGAGTGGGAGAAGATTGGGACAAATTCCAGAGAGGGGAAGATGGGTTGAAATATTAAATCTGGGAGGCCTACCACTGTTTCTAGGCGACAGTGGGGTAGATGTGCCTGTTGGGCAGCACATTGGACAAAAGCGCATATCTATCATCCAATAAATCTTACTTTGTCTGTCAGCTGATTACTGCTGGTTGCTGCGGCAGGCCGTTGGGCCGGCCAACACTTTGCTTGTTTGCGTCATGCTATCCTGATAACAGAACCTGATTCTCATTGAGTGACACAGCTTCCCGTGTTCTGTCCAATTACCAGTATAGTGAGGAAAATAGTTGGTCTACAATGGATAGATAAAGCCCTCGTTTTCCAAATCCGTCAAATCCAGCATAGCAACTTCGACCTTGACCTTGACTAATTGGCCGCTCTCGTCAAGCTGTTCGACGTAGTGATAACCAGCGTTTTCACCGACCGCATCAATCCTCTGCTTTCGAATCTTGTTTCTGTGAGCCAGGATGAAGTGAATCACCCACAAAATAACAGGCGTTCCGAACCAACTGACTATAATCATCGAGGACCAAGCTCCATAGAATCTTGGTTTAGCTGACGCAACCCATATCTGGGGTGATACCAGGTTTCCAGCACTATAGCCAATCATAAACATGACATTTCTAGTAAGCTTTTTCGTATAGCCTGCAGCTGAAGAGTTGGTCCATCCAAGAGCTATGATGTACGCAACGCCGTAGGTATGGGCTGCCAAGAACATGCAGGCAAGGAGACCAATGGTTCGGTCCCAGGGTACTGTCACCATTCCTATACCACCGGCAACAGCAGGCAAGCACCAAAGGGTGCAATGCAAAGCAAAGTTCTTGGGGTGTTTGCGAAGCGCAAATGCTGCGATGACGCAGTTGATAATGCCAAAGCCGCCTCCAGCGACTGCGACAAGAGTGGATTCAAGTGGACTGACACCAAGAGATGTGACGAGAAGGTTCTTTTGACCATATGTGAGGTTGTTGCAGTACATGAGTGTGAAAGCTTGCAGCGCGAACAGCCAAGACACCGGATCTTTCAACGTCTCAACGAACTGTGATCTCTTGAATTGCTTTTGCTCAATTGAGCTTTGCTGTGATTGCTGAACACGCCTGATGACGTGAACCTTCTCTTGAAGTGTCAAGAACCGAGCTTCAGCAGGGTTACTGGGGTAATCGAACCAGACCCAGATGGACAGGATGAAAGTGATACCACCAGTAACGACATGGAGCAGCTTCCAGGGTAGAACAGGTCCAGTAGTCCAGAGGAGGCCATAAGCGATAAAACCCGTAACAATCGGCGCGCCTTGACAAGTAATCCAAAGAATGGGTTGCAGAAAGGATTGTTCTGCTCGATTGAAGAACATGCCAATGGTCATTTCTAGCGCGGGAACAACCACGCCTTCGGCTGCACCCAAGGCGAGTCGCAGTACGATGAGTCCTGCATACCGGGTTGCGACACAGTGGAGGAAGATGACGACAGACCAGGTGAAGATGATGCCTGCGATGAATTTGCTGAAGGGTAGACGTTGCATGAGGTAGTGACCCGGCCACAAGAATGCAAGATATCCTTTTCAAATCAGTCAAAATTATGCAAAATGAGGAACACATCTAACGTACCAACGTAGAACATGGTGTTCAGGTTATTGTACTGAGCTTGCGAAATGCCCGTCTCTTCGAAAAGTCCAAGAATAGCTGCATAGCCCAAAGTGGACTTATCAATCTGGATTGAAAGAAAATGCGTCAGCTACAATAAAAAGGGCATAATATGGAGGGGCAGAACAAACAAAGAGCATGATGTTGATTGTTGAGAGTAGTCCCACCAATCGTAAGTACAACTTTCTTCGGACTCTTTTCTCTTGTTCAGGAGAAAGAGGTTCAACACTTTCTCCATGTTCTTCGATGAGACGAAGAGTCACATCGGCGTATTCCTTTGTCACTGTCTTGCCCTTGGTAGGAGACTCAATCGACGGGGTGTCAGCATCGCCGACGACATTAATTTCATTGCCCATCTTGATGAGATTTCAGTGCTTTGGGGAAATGAAACACTGCATGACGGAATCAAAAATCCTTTTGTAACAGGTGATATATAAACTATTGCGGAGAAGAAACTCGGTCTTTGGCCGTTCGGAGCCGCAAAGCACTGGAACTAACTGCGGAAACGCAATGACGAAATAAGCGCTATTTATGCTTAATTGTATAACAGGGGGCAAAATTCGTTCCATTAACGTGCTTTTGGAAGTTTTTGTCGGCGTGTAAAAATTATTACTGGAAATGGATGGACTACCCCGGTATTCCGCAATTCATGGCGTCGATTGCGTTATAGAGACTGAAGTTACATGACCTGTAAGTCCCTGACACACATGATGCATGCAACTCAATATCTGAGTTGATGAGAATTGCCTATGGGACAATTCGATTTCATTGCTAGCCTTCTACAATATTTCAGGGTAGTGACAGTGAAAGAGCCAGAGTTATTGATTTTCCATAAACGCCCACGTATCCCCGAGAGTGGCCTTTGGTTCTTTCAGAAGCCGAAGAAATAGATCAAAGGCGGAATCACAAGCTCTATAGCCGTAGCTGCCTTGAGATTCGGTGCACCCCAACCTAACATCAAGCCAGAGCTCAAGCGAGCAATACCCGCAATCCACATGATGGCGCCTAGCAGCGCAAGAGGAACTTGTCTTGCACGAAGATCATTTGTGGCCCACCATAACAGGGTACCGTATCCTGCCCATGTTGTTCCGAGAAATCGAACTTGGTTATCGAGTATGGAAAGCGTGGGCTTTGCAAGTAGGACCTTCTCTGCTGCGGGGATGAGAAGCTTGTGACCGCGAATGACGATGGCGGAGCCAGTGACGATAGAAAATACGGAGAAGAGTCTTAA
Source organism: Fusarium hainanense (assembly GCA_013618405.1). Classification (NCBI taxonomy): domain Eukaryota; kingdom Fungi; phylum Ascomycota; class Sordariomycetes; order Hypocreales; family Nectriaceae; genus Fusarium; species Fusarium hainanense. Next base: position 31,285 of record JABFEW010000421.1, on the reverse strand, counting down.
TCCGCCTGTGAGATATGGTGATGCGCCGGAGTCAGACATGATGTTACTTGAAGGAAGTGTTGTGCTTGATATGAAATTAATACGGCGATCAGGTTGAGACTCGAATTATCTTATGGCAATAAATGCCTTGAGGTCAGCTTTATATTCATAAAGTCATACATTCCTTGACACCTTGCTGATAAAGCTCCTAAATATTCAACGTTTCGGTCCCGATTTGAAAGCCGACTACTGAGAACCGGAAACTCCGGCGTGCTTAGTAACGGAGTCCGACCATCATTTGTTGTCCGAGCCGGCATTGTATTGCCCCGACGGCAAGAGCCAATAAGAAAAAGGTCAATTTAATTCAGTAACTCAAGGACAACTTCGATAAAGCCCCAGGGAGAAAGGGGATTATGGGTTTCATATTTCTCTCGTTCTTTGTCTCGTCGTTCTTGGGCGGTGTGGGTGAACTGGAGGAACTGGATGAACCGGGGGAACTGGGGGAACCGAAGAGACCGGAGGAGGAGGGCTAATGTTGATCTCGTAGGACCAAAAAAATGAGTTGTTGGTCGACGAAGCTGATGAATTGCCGGAGGAGAGCGAGGATCTCGACTGTCTCTGTCGCGAAAGTCTTTCATTCTGCAATGAATCCATACCCCCAACAACGATCAAACTTCCCATTCGGTGCAAAACCTGTAACCTGCCAGAAACTTGTCGGTCCTCTTTATAGCGCTTCGCTTGCTTTTCCATCCGTGAAATAGTTTTGAGTTGATCTTTAATGGGAGATAAAAGAAGACACATACTCTAAGGCTTAGGCTACCAATCTAAAGTAATCTAAGCGCTTATATAAACTGGCATCAGTCGACTAAACCATTTCGTCTGCTACGAGCATGACGACTGATTCTTCTAACACCCTGTAGCTGGGCTTGTAATTATGCCAAGCGACTGTAGGTAAGATCGAGTACATAGGTCCGTAACAGGGCTCCTTGTGATGGCTACTTCGGCCGTCCGTGAGGTACACTCAATAGCTTCGCGATCAAACGAAATATTGGCAATTCGTCTGCTCAAATGATCTTTATCAGCGCTCGACACGGAGGCTTCATATCCCTGTGAGCGACTGCCATCCTCACATGTCCCAGCCGTTGATAGGCCGAAGTACTTTCCACTTGTCCTAAAACCAGGCCCTCTACGTCGCCTTTTAGTCCAACTAACCAGATCACCCAAGCAGTTCCTTGGAAGGACGACATGTCTTCCAGATATCCCAGTTGTCTACCCGTCGTTGCCTTGATAACCTTACCATCCTCGACAGCCAGTAGGGTATCATGACGAAAGGGAACAGCTGGATGCAAAGGCAGCTCGCTGTCCGACTCCCATGTTATGGTATGTTGAATCCAGTCGGGATGCTTGGGAGATAAGCAGACACAACCTACTTGGACTTTATGTAGTGGTCCTTCAACAATTATGTGTCCGTCAGATACTCTTCCAAACGGTGCGTTCGGTGACGTTGGCCGGCATTCAGCTTCTACAATAACCGGCTTAGAGTCATGGTTGAAATCTTCCGTGAAGGAATGCTCACGCCCTTCCACCCCGACCCCAACAGGCAGAGATGCCCAAGACCAAGACGGCGCCGTCGGCTCTTCCAGCGCGAGTGACCGAACAGCCGTTTGTCCTGTCTCGACCACCTTCCAGCATAGAGATACATGCAAACAACTGTGCCAGAGACCTGCTAGATATTCCTTCCCGAAATACTGGGAGAAGTGAGAAGCAATACCTCCAAACGCTGGTAGCTTGTCCTCTTGAAATGAAAGTGTTCGAAGCGTGTATTTTCTGATAAGGCCAGTCCAAGCTTTATATATGGCTACTTGACGATCAACGTCTGGGCCAGTGGTTAGTGATTGGCCAATTGATGAGACAGGCCAATTTTCTAGTTCGGTTAATGTCTTCCGTATGTTCCACTCTGCTTGGTCGGGGTGGTGGTGTTCGTCAAAGCACTTCATGGTGCTTTTGCATTCCCAGATGACATCAGATGGAGTGAAGTGGATTAACCTTGTCGAGAGGACGGCTTCTTGAAGACACCAACCTCGGCTGAGGAGGATATCTTTGCCGCGCTTGAAGTAATTCGAAAGTCCATTAAGGAAAGCCTCGTGTGAGTAGTGCTCCTGTATGTGATACTTGGCAGGGCGTCCATCGTGATCGGTTGTGGTATAAGACATCGGCTGCCATCTGTCTTCCGCATCGCGGAGGAAATGAGTATTGCTATCCCAAGACCTTTCCACCGCTATGGTGAAATATGCATGTGAGTAATATTGAGCCATCTTGGATGACTCAATTGCCCAATCAGAACTGTTGTCTTGTACAATGCATAATGAGTCTATCCAAATATTATATATACTAAGTTCCTTGCACAGCCAGATGGCGTCTTGGAAAACAGCTGTCAGTTCCGAAATAGGTGTTGGTTTCTTGTATTTGGAAATAGTGCCTTCTGTAGTCCGGACGGGATGGACACCAGGTGGTCCCCAGCAGTGGCTGAGGGCCGCATAGACGCCTACATCGGACTCATCAGTGTCGATAAGATGTATTGTGTCGCTTTCGGGATCTATTCGAATAATCCTCGTTGGCAACTTCGTTCTCTGTTGTGTGGGACAGGAGGCATGAGCAGCATGATTTGATGAACAAGCTCCCAGCTGGCTCTTGATAAACTGGATACTTTCTGGTGACTTTGGTGACCACGCCCTGGCGGATAACTTGTTGAACTCTGCGGTATTGTCTTCGCTTGTCTTGATTGGTCAGTTGATACAGGTATCAGAAGGGATGAAATACTCACTGTATCTATGCATTGGATATCAATATATCGATAGAAAAACGGATCTCGACGTTCAATAGGTTTGTGGTTTCTCTTCCTGAACCACAAGAACTTTGCGACAACTCGTCCATGACTCTGAGATGATAGGGAAATCTCTTTGTCTGTACCGGGACTACTATTTGATGATTGAAAGTCTGGATATTCGTCTATCAGTGACCTTTCTAGTCTATCACATAGGGCTTTGAGAAGAATGCAGCGATGACAGGCAGCCGACAGATCTTGAATCTGAAATGAGGTGACTTCTAGTTGAAAGTCATGACAGACCCCGCAGGTTGGCCCTAGCTGACTTGAGGCCGAGTGAAGGTCATGAATAATGCTCATATCGGTCCACTGTCTGCGCCAAAGCCTTGCTGGTCGTGTAAGAGAAGTTGCATGAGCAGTTGAGGTTATTCTGAGCAAGTGCTGATTCGTTCGAACTAACCCCACTCCCTTACGTAACGGCATGGACTACCACATCATTGGCTCATAGAACAGTGTAGGTTAGGCATGTGGTGTCGGGTGTCTGCGAAGTTGATGCTCAGAATCTAGGATAAAGAAAAGTTGTCTGAGAGTCAATCTTTAAGCGACTATATACCAATAGTCAAAACATTGCCTTACGAGCCTACATATCGGAAGCACTCGCGATCGAGAAAGATTTAGACTAGCCGCAGTCCATCGACTCAGTACTGTTCCTGTGCGCTCAGGTAATCTATTCTCACTCCAGCGGATCATGCCTCTACTATCGTTCTTAGCAAGTGACCTTATTACTAACTTCCTAACAATCACCCCTGCCAGATCTCATCCCAAGCTCCATTGCAAAGTTCACGAACCTGCTGTAAAAGCTCCTTGAACTCAAGCGGCTCCTCCCCTTCAATCATCACTTTACCATCCTTAAAACACCGCCATCCTTCGATGGGCATCTTGAGGAACTCGTGGCTCTTGTTGCAGGTTACCAGGCTCCCACTTATCAGAGTCTTGGGCCCGCCGTCGGCAACTCGATTTTCGTAGCATTCCTCACACAAAATCCCTGCGAAGCAGGTCATGCATTGATACGAAACCTGGTTTCCCCACCCGTGATACTTCTTCCGAGGGTCACATTCACCGTCGCATGTTCGCTCGCTTTCGATTAGGTCTCCTTCGTCAGCTAGTGATGCCGACAGTGCTTCACCGGACGGTGATTCATCATCGTGCTTGGAGCCTTCATCTTCATTGGAGGGTGTGTCCGGCCCAGCCTCACTCTCATCATCACCATTCTGAGACATCTCTGGGTCCAAACGGCTGAGTTGTGTCGATAGTAAAGTCCGTGCAGCCTGTACTAGCTTCTCACCCGTCTCGACTTTGACCTTCTTGCTGAGAATATGCAAAACCTTGGCAAGAAACACCAGGTTATCGGCGTCATTCCACTCAACAGTATCACAGAGGTGATCGATGCAGCTGTTAACAACATTCTGGAGAATTTTCTGAGCCTCAACAACAGGTCCCATCTTGAAGTACATCTTGGCCATGGTCAAAGGCCGGTGGAAGTTGGACATGTTTGGTGGAACGTCCAGTGCTAGCGGGCGCGTCCAGATGGTTCGGATAGATTCAAGAAGCTCAGATTTGACTTTCGGGTCGGAAGACTCTTGGAAGAATTTCCATGCGATGTCGCTTTGGTACACCACGACTCGGCCCAAGATAGGGACGGGGTGCGCGTTTGTTATGGCATACAGCCACATATTCGAGCTGCTATTGAGTACCTGATCCAGGACCTTTCGAGCCGCGTATGGATCTTTGCGAACTTGCCAATGGAACAATGCCAGTTCGGTCTGTATAGGTGCTGCAGCATTGACGTTTTCCAGATGCTTGATAGCGTCTTCGTAGACTTCAAGAACAAATTGGTCTTCGTGGGTCTGTAGCGCCGCATCTCGGACACGGCTGTGCAATAGCATGCCAGTCTCTGGAAATTGATGTGCCAAGTAGGTCAATCGTTCTAAAGGGGTCCAGTCCTTGAGAACCTCAATGAACCGCTGGGGCGAAGAGGGAGAGAACATGCCGATCTCTTCCTCAAGAGCTTCGCCGGTTGTCAAACCCTTCGGGTCAGACTTCCGGGACTTTGCGAACGAACGGGATGCCTCCTCTATATTCCCGAGTAATCTCTCAACATTGCCTTTGACAAAATAGGCTTCGCGTCTGAGACCCGGGGTCATGGTCTCATGATCAATATTTTCCATGTACCTGTTGACACAACGATATGCCTCGTCGTATTGTCCTTTAGCGGCCCAAGCTTGTGCCATCGAACCCTCACCCTGGAATATACCCAATACGTCATCCTCCATCTCCAAAGACTTTTGGATAGACTGAGACGCCATATCATGCGTTGTGAGTTGGTAATGGATATTGGCAATCGCGCGATGTGCCTGTGGAGTCAGGGGTATATCTTCGAAAAGGTTCTCCAAAGCCATTGCGAGCCGCTGCTCTGACGTAATGTCAGGATCCGCTGCTTGATCTCCGTGGTTAATCTTAGCACGCTCGGTGATTGTGTCATCCATTTGACGCTGCACCTGTTAGTCTACCACACCACACATAAAGCTTAGTTCGTACTAACCAGTTGGGTAAGACATTCGATAGCCTTGTAGGAGCTGCCTATGAGGATGTATTCGTCTGTACCATATAGGATCTTGACATGCGCCTTGAGGAGAAGAAGAAGGCAGTCTCGGGGACTGTCCTTCAAACCAGCCCACCATTGAGCCACATCGTCAGTCAAGAATGGTTTGGCGTCTTGGAGCAAATTTGCCCAAGTCGACACCTTCTCGAACGACTCTTCGTTGAAAGCTTCGGTGTAAGACTTTACCTCTTCAAGGTCTTGGGTACAGTAGAGTTCAGCGAAGCCGCATTTGTTCATCATAATGCTACCAAATGCTTCCATGACCTGAGCCCGCTCTTCGACAGTATGGCTCTGAGGTTCAATATCACGCCAATGATGGAATATCTTTTCGAACATGTATTCCTTCAACGACGGCGCGATTGTAAACTTTTCGTCTTCGCCCTTCTCATTTTCCAAGTGAACAAGCTTTGTGAGGTCCAAAAACAGCTGTCGACTGGTTTCAGAAGGCGTCCAGCGCCAGGACTCTTCATTTGCTGTTGTATCACAGAAGAAGGCTCTCATGGAGCGTTCATGGAATTTGACAGGCAAGTTGCCATCGTTATAGATAGCGTCAGGATCGACGTTTGCCTTGTCAAGCTCATCCACGGCAGTACCCCAGAAGCCTCGACCTTGTTTCACCTTCGCTCGTTGTTCGGCATCTGCACCAGGGTCACCGATTCGAATGAGATCTAGTATCGAGTTGGGGATTTCATCGATATCGAAGTTATCGTCATTAGTCCATAGTCTCAACAAAGAATTGACCTCGTCAAGCGTGAGAGACTGTTTGTATGCGACCCAGTGAAGAAGCCTGTTCACCAGTGGCTTGTGCTCTGGGGTCAGATGTTTATAGCACTCGGCCACAAGAATCTCGTATATCTCATGAAGGTCTGCGGGCAAAGGCTTCTCAAGGGCACGGAGGACAGCTGCTTCACGACCAAGGGAGTTGAATCGATGAAGCATGTTCTCAGCGTACAACATGTCTGATCCGTTAGTAGGGTTCGCCAATTGCTTTGAGTGGGGACTTACTAGGCGAATGCTCTTCCAACTTATCAGCCACTCTTTGCTTCACATACCGGCCAAAGGTACGAAGTGCACTCAGCGAATTGAGGCGATTCCAAACGAGTTGTCGAAGATCGGTCTTCTGCTTCTCCTTATTGACCAGGATACTCGTAGTTGGGACCGCGTCCGAGATTTCCTGAACACGCTCAGGTCGACTCGTGACAACAACGGAAATACGTAATTCCTCGCTCTGAATGATCTCGAGCACCTTGATCAGGTTCTCAAAATCTTCCAGTTCATCAATTCCGTCTAGCATGAGATTGAGGTAATACTTCGAGTCCTTTCGAAAGACGGGAGCCAGCAGTTTTCGGAATACGTCTTCCGAATCCTGGAAATCAACATCAACCTCATCTTTGCTGATCTCGGCCAGGACCATCTCGCAAATCTGTTCGTTCTGTTCTACCACCTGGATGATGATGATATTGATGGCATTGCCAAAGGTATGAAGGTCACTGGCCTGTTCTCGAAAGTAAAAATGCGCTGCACACAGGGTCCTGTCGGCATTGGTCTGGACCTCATTCAGTAGCTTGTCGTAAACACTGGCGCCAATATGGCTCTTCCCCACACCAGGGTCGCCGGAGATGGCCAGAACCGGGCTAGGGGCCTCGCTTGCATGCCATTGCTCCCACTCAGGCTCCTCGAAGACCCAGTTGCAAGTGTCAGGGATGATAGTGTCTTTCAGCACATAATACTCATGATCTTCGCCCTCAATCTCAACAAATAGGTTTCGAACACGGCTTGCCAAAGCTGCCTTGCTGTTGGAGGTCACGACCTGGACCTTCTTACTTTCCTTCTTCTGATTTTCAAACGCCTTGATCAGCTTAGCCATATCATTTTTGATGGTCTCAGTTGTCTCATGGATCGACGACATGACCTCCTTCTGGTCTTGCAGCATGGCTGTATGCAAATCTGAATTTTGCTGCAGTTCGGAGTTCATTTTCTTCAGGTCTTCCGTATTGCCAAGGATTGCGAATTCGGTTGCGTTTTGAAGGCGAGTAAGCTTGAGGTCCATCTTCTTACGGGCGCCGCTTAGATCAGAGTCGCCTCCTGACAGCAGGTTGCTGATCCATTTTTCTAATGTTGTTAGATGATTCTGGAGCAGAGGGCAAGAGAAGGGATGGCGGATTTCGAACTTCGACTACGAGCCTGAGGGAAGGGATGATAAATTAAGGAATGACGTGTCTTAGACTAAAGGACGTGGAAAAGGTGACAAATCTCAGACAGGGTTATAGGTCTTAGACTTTAGATGACTTGATAGATGAAACTTACTGAATCTTCCAAGTTCAATGTACTTGTGAGCATAGCCGCACATGGTAAGGAAGGAAGTAAAGACATCCATAAGGCAGTTCTGATAGGCCTTGTGACCGGGCAGCCTCGTCTCGAGGATAACAACGCGCTGAAGGAAGCTGTTCATATCTTCGAAGAAAACAACGACAAGGTCGTAGTCGGCTCTTTGGTCGCGACATGCCTAATTCACGTAAGGTTAGTCTATCTTCATAGGCGTTCCACGAAAGGTGACCGTCGATATATTGAGACCCAAATACTTCAGGTACTTTATTTTGGCTTTAGGATGAGTGAACAGTGTCTCTATCAGGTGTCTTACTCCTAGCATAAAGGTGATAGCTGTGCCAATGGCGGCAGCTGGAGGAAAGGCCGGGGTTGCTGCGGCTATGAGCTGATTTGCACCCTTCTGGATGTAATCGAGGTTATTTGCGAACAGTGACCTGAGCTTATCAACCTGTTTATTTAAGTTAGCCCGGATATTCCAAATGGTCCTTGAAGACTTATGGCGCTGAGAGGAAGCCACTCAAACTGGCATGAAACGACTCAATTGTTTCGTTTCTTATGCGTACTCACTTTCTTATCATTATGTCGAAATGAATGGAAGTTATTCATTTCCTTGGTCCCTTGATCAATCATGGCTTGAACATTGTCAAATTTCTTCTCCAGATCGAAGCCGACAATGCCTTTGTAAGCCTTGAGGGCATCCTTCCAAAGGTCGGCAACATCACGGTTTTCGTCTTGTAGGTCAGCAGGAAGCTGTACCTGTTTTTCGTCAGAAGGCATGGCGAGAGGATGGTGAATATCCGCAGAATGCTTGGGGGCGGATGAGGGAATTACTTATAGACGGGTATGAGTAGTAACTACGTTTGTGGGGTTGGTCAGCCCTACGGTGGCCAAGAAAGTAATAACCTTGTCTGTAGTGCGGCTGAGGTCAAGGGATCAATTATCTTACCACCCAACGGGCATCGGTACCCATCAGGATATTGACCCCTGGAAGCTTAGGTGACGAAATAATCTGTGAAGTTCGAGGCAATGTCTATACTACTTCATTCTGACGCCCTAACCGCTAACAAGTAGTTGATTACGAGCTCAGCTGACAGAGTGGCCCACATGGTTCGGTGAATAGTTTGTGGGCCGTTTCTTTTTGCAGGCTTTGAGTGGAACGACGGACGTTTACCCGGTACTAGACATAACAATCATGCGTGTAAGCAGCGGGGACTTCTGATGAGGCTGTGCAAATACGACTCGATAATGAATCTTATGCCCTGATAAGTCTAGATCCCGCAACAATCTGATGTTGGGTAGCATTTTGCAAGCGAATATAAATTCCAGCTGTGTTGGGATTCCTCAGTAGATTTACAAATACCCTCATTTCTGACTGGGTGTGGATCTTACTACTCTAAAACTCAAGCAGTATGTTAGTTGCGCGACCTTCTGTATTATATATTTAAAGAATAACTCTTTACTGTTGTGAAGGAATCCATGAAGTTACTCAAGAGACTCCCACTTCTGTGATGAACCGTCAATATCCTCAGTGAAAGTAACTGGCTCTCGACGCGTACGATTGACCTTGAGATCGAAAACATCCAATCGTTGATACCCGCCAACGACATCATGATACTGCTTTCCTTCAATGCAATCCTCAATATCAAGATCTGCATACAGAATACCCTCTTCTTGCTGCAGGAAGTCTTGGTTGATCTCTTTTCCCGTATCGTCGATAGTGAAACCCTTCAAAAGTGCGCCGCTGGGGTCCAAGAATTGAGTCGCTCCACGTTGAGACTGCTTCAGTACTTGCGTCAGATACTCTGACCCCCCCGCAATAGTCTCGATAGCATCATCACCCAGAACGCCCGAACAAAGAACACCGAAACACTTAGCTTCGAAACAGTGCGCAGCCGCCCTTGTTCTGTTGGCCATGACATTATCATAGTTGGGTTTATCCCCAATCTTAAGCTCTCCCGACTCATCAACTGGTGGCACTCTGGTCGGCCAAATTGGTGGCCAGGTAGAAAGATGAATATTCTCACCCTGAGCCATAAGCGTATATCTAGCGAGGGGATTCGTATTCTCGCCACAAATCAGATTCCCAATCTTTCCAAACTTGGTATCCGCCACACGCAGACCATGACCATCTCCAGGCGCCCAAGTCAACTTCTCAAAGAAGGTTGGCATGAGTTTGCGGTGATGTATAGAAACATCACCCGTCTCCCCGATAAAGCCATTTGAGTTGTACAAAGTCGCAGAGCTGAAGCGTGTCTTTTCCGAGAACCCCATGCTCACCATGACATTTGCCTCTTTTGCAGCGCTTCGGATAGCGTGTATCTCATCCCCATCAGCAAAGATTGATTCTTGTGCCATGCGTTTAAAGAGATCATGATTATCGGTGGGTGGGCGAAGGGCACTCCATATCGGAAAGGCTGGGATGTATGTTTCTGGGAAGACGACCAGATTGGCCCTGTTTCTGGCGGCTTCTTTGACGAGAGTGATGGCTTTTGCTGTTGTTTCCTTAGCAGAGAGGAAGATAGGAGAGACGTGACATGCGGCGACTCGGATCATTGTTATTGAGTGGATATGATAATGAGCTTTTAACGGATGGGTTGAGCTTTGTTACTCGATGAATCTGTAGTGTTTATAGTCATTGTAATAATGGCAGAAAGTGGGGTATCGGCAATATAGGGTACGCCGGATGATAACTCATTGCGGACGATCATTTGCCCTTTCGAACTGATAGTACACAAAGGCGATGGAACCGCCAGAATTTTGCTTCTCTACTTGATGTTATCATATTAATCAAGATAGTTGCTATTCATGACATTCATTCGCTGGGTGCGTTGTTGATCCACTCCCACGGCGGATGATTCAAACGGTGCGTCGGGGCTTAGCTGGTCTGTCGATTTAGATATTAGGGACGAGGAGAAAATAGGAAGTTGGAGATATTTGACCAAGTATCATTCGATATTTGACGAAGCGGCGCGGTATGGATGAATATTCGGGGCGCCTCGGCTGTCGGCCCAACACCAGCCGAGCATAGCTGCTGTCAAAAAAGCGGCTAAAACAAGGCAAGAATGCAATCAACCAACCAACCAAATCATATCATAATCCGCTTATTCCCCGCATGGTCCTGTGAGAGGTTGTAATAAAGCATATCTTTATGACCTCAATGTTGAGTTTCTCAACCAAGCTTGAGTCTACCATGTCTACGTACCAGTATACTCAACTACCTACCGGCTGTATTCGCATCCTTCGCCTTCAGCCGCATCAAGATAAGCAATCTGCCATCCGATGCCAGCTATCCGCTCTCGAGCTGCGGGACTCAGAAGGGCTCTGCCCCTACGAAGCGCTTTCTTACGTCTGGGGCTCTCCAGATAAGTCTCACTCAATTGACGTCGACGGCTATAGCCTGTCGGTGGGCGCAAACCTTTACGCAGCTCTATTAAGTCTTCGATATACCTCTCTTGAGCGTATCCTATGGGTAGATGCCGTTTGTATTGACCAAACAAACATAACCGAAAAGGAACAGCAGATCCAGATGATGGCTGAGATCTATGCCAAAGCACGTTCAGTTATTATTTGGCTTGGAGAAGCGACAACAGCTGCAACCGAAAACGCACTGGAGGAAATCCGTGTCGCCGCGGCTGGTACATCTAATGGGGTTGAAATAAGTATGCCTGAGGAGGAACCCATCTTGGAGATCCTTAAGCTTCCATGGTTCAAACGTGTTTGGGTAGGCTTCGTGTGTCGATACGTGATGGAAGAACCTACTAATACTGTCGCTCTAGGTACTTCAAGAAGTAGCTGCGGCGCGACACGTCATAGTTAGGCTCGGTCGCGTGGAAATAGATGGATATGCCTTTTGCACCGGCCTCGATGCGTTAAAGCTATCCTACCATGGCGACTCAGATTTACAGCTGTTGATACGCTCCGTGTCATACCTGATGCGTAGGGCTGTCTTCCGTCCGAGGCAAATCGCTGAAAAGTCGGAAAGATACTCACTTGATATATGCCCTTTAAGCGAGCTGGTGGAAATGTATCACAACCGTCATGCCACAGAGCGTCACGATAAGGTCTATGCGCTATTCGGCATGTGCTCTGATGACCTCGAAGCTGCGGGATTAGTGGTTGACTACAAGATTCCATGGAATCGGCTGCTCCAAAAACTCGTCAATTACATTCTTCCTCAGTGCTTATCTGTGAGCACCTGGAATGATAACCAGGTGGCCGTAATTGGGACATTGGTTCACGTTCTCGGAAAGGTTGTATCGGTCAATTCAAGGGAAGAGAGCCAAAATATCACGATAGATTGGAAGAGTCCACACATCAAATGCCACGAAACGTCATCTTGGTGTATAAAGGCATCAAGCAAATCTGCCGAGGTCGGAGACATTGTCTGCCTTTTTGATGGATGCTCAAGGCCTACTATTATCAGGCTATGTGGCATGAATTGGATTATCATCTTTATCTCAATCACACCCGCAATTAAACCTGCAGAACTTCCCCCCTTATATTATGACAGATGGGATTGGCACGATCTCCTTGAATCGCTTGGCAAACCGTCTGCTAAATTCGAACTGATATGGGACTTGGACATGCAGTGCGATCAGAGGAACCCGCCTCCTTCAAATGTCGCAGCCCTGTCGCCTACAAAAACGAACTCCATCCAACGGTCTATGAGGGACTTTGAACGAGAGGAAACATATGTCTGGTTAAGACGTGGTAAGAAGAAATCCCTTTCCGAGATTGAATGTCGGCTTCGCGAGATTATTAAAAAGCTGGACATTTCCACAGTGATTTCTAAGTTGAATCATCCGCTCTCAAGCGTCTATCTTAAGGAATCGATTCATGCCCTACAAAGCATTCTGATGGAATGGCAGGCATTCAAGGCAACACAAGAAGTTCAAGGCCCAGGGGTAAAGAACGAGCTGGAAATTGACCATATTATTGACACCTTGCTCGGTATCTATGGCGGATGGCTGCCATTGAAATGGGCAATAGATGACGGCCATATGGCAGTCGCCAGATTGATGCTGCACTTTGCTGACCCAAACGCTGGAATTGAATATGACCTTACACCACTGGCATGGGCAGCCAGCCATGGATATGATTCACTTGTTAAGCTACTGCTCGACACTGTCAAGGTGGCTCCAGATTCTCAGAACAAGCGGGGTGAAACACCCTTGCTGTTAGCCGCCAAGTGGGGATATGATACAGTGGTCGAGAAGCTACTCGATACCGGCAAAGTTGATCCAGATGCAGAGGATGACTCAGGAGACACACCACTACTGGTAGCCGTCTTCAGCAACCATGTCGCAGTTGTCAAGTTGCTTTTGGAGACTGGTAAAGCCAATCCAAATGTTAAAAAACAAGTCACCGCGCATTCTTGGGTGGGACGAACACCTCTTATATATGCAGCACAGAACGGTTTCTTGCAAATCGTTAGACTTCTCCTTGATAGCGAAGGGGTGGATATAAATTTCCGTGATGAGCATGGGGGAACGTCATGTGAATGGGCTTTTGTAAAAGGGCACAAGGAAATCTACAACTTGATAGCGGAAAGACTAGATAAAGAGTCGATGGGAGACTTAGAGCGGGGGCAGTTAGAGCTGAGACGGAAGGTAGAGGAGCAACCTGATGGGGTTCACACTTCACTAATGCCTCTTTTTGGATGTACACAAACCTTTTATAGTTTTAGTTAAAACTAGACTTTAATACCAGGAGAGTAGTAAAAGGAATCATATAACCTTATAACTCTAGAATAATTATAGATAAAAGGAAATGCATACTATATCATAATTACAGTTTGCAAAGGCTATGAAACCCGAAGCTGCCATTCTGCCGACATTTAAATACTATCATAATGTAGGCGCAATGTTATTGTCTACCTCATCATGGTAGGTGCGTTGTTGATCCACTTCCATGGCGGATGACTCAAACGGTGTGGCTTAGCCACGGGGCTTAGCTCAAAGGACAATGGACAACTTCTCGTTCAGATCTCACTCTTTCAACTTCATCTTTCCCATCAGACACAGGTGTAAATTGAACAACAACCATGGAGGCCCAGGACCTCCAGCAAGACCTTAAGACTCTTCTTTCCCAACACTTTCAGATCGTCACCTCAAACTCCCAACGTCAAGACCAATGGTATAAGCGCTCCTTGCAATCATTCACCTTTCACCACGGCGACAAAAAGCCGTTGATTCTCGTTCCTCGCGCGACTCGAGCCCGTTATCACCAGAATTGATGCAAATGTCATGGTGGACCACCAAGACTCAGCACCCAGATGATAAAGCCCGTCGGGTGAAGGGTATCAAAGCTCTTATTGCCTGTGGGCAAACCGAGTCGCTACTTCATCTGGCTTCATGGCCTCAAACACATTCCGATCAAGTGTCTCATCTGCAGAAGTACCAATGGAGCTCGTTGAATAATGGATGGCAGACTGCTGTTGATAAGATCATCGTGATCATGCTGTTTCTTGGTGTCACGGGCGTTTTTAACGAGGAGTTACTCGAGAAAGACGGTTACAAGTACTGGTTACCGGTCACCTTTATGAGTTATAAGTCACCGTTTACTTCATACATCGAAGCTTTCGATGGAAGGGTACCTGTTACGGACGACGAGATACAGCGGGAACTGAGATCCTGTATCGAAGCGTTACGTACAGCTCAAGCATGGTCTTCAAGTACCGAGACTCCCATCAACTGGAAAGAGCGGATCATGGACAAGTTCCTGTACATCCTGGGCTTCGAAGCGTGGAATAGAAGTAGAGAGGGTGAAGGGTATCTGGGTTGTGATTTAAACGAGCCGAATACTGCCAAGTCACTGGAAAGAATCAGCCGGGACGACAATGGGGATGACGATCCACCAGTTCGAGAAGCCACTAAGAAGCCGATGGATCCATTGAAGCTAAGAGAGCCTAAAAAGGATGTGGAGGTAAAGCCTACTGAAGAGGAGATGAATAAGATGAATGAGCTTGCGGCGCTGGAGTCTAATGAAGCAGACTACGGACGGAAGCGAAGCACTAAATATTTGACCAAGAACAAGTAGTAGACTATCTCCATGCTTTTAACTTTACCGGTCCATGCGATCCATCAAATCCCTGCAAAGCTCCATTATGTGAGTAATTCTTTGCTCACAACTCAACTTCCCATCCGTCAAACACTCAGTAGCAGGCCTGAACACTCCACAAACCGAAATGAACTTTCCCCATCCGTCGTACCTATTCTTTCAAAAACCCTCTCAGCCCATCGTGATGCGCGATCCTGTTCACATCCTGCGGCTTCACAAGCTCAGACCCACTCGCAGTGGGGGGACTGCCTTGCGCTATTCGCGTCGTAACAGAGGCCAACGCGCTTGCCTTGGAACAGTATGTCACCATGGCTGCTAGACGGGCTGCCAGAGCTGTCGCTTTGCTGGAGCCTGAAGACCTTTGTATAAATGACGTTGGATCGTTTGGGTATATGTCGCTGGTGTTGACGTTCACACCGAGGAAGATGAAGTTGTTCTCCTGTCCAGCGTGGTTGAAAAGTGTACCGCTATCATCTGCAGCTCCGATTAAAAGTATCTTGTCGCGACCATAATGCTGCTGGGTGGACTCTCGCTGTCTTAAACTAAAGTGCTAGTACCAACATACCAGTCACAGGGGGGGCGGACGATTCATCGACAGTCAATCGCTATCCAGCCAGGCTACTGTATCTCTTGACATTGATGGAATGAACAACCAATATTGGCAGCATCCCTCTTTAAACCGGGACACTGCTGATAATTAGAAACTTTGTTCCTTGTTGTATCTCAAATTGCTTCAGCAAACAGATCTAGTCCATCCTTATCAAGGAAGGCATCAAGAAGCGGGGACTCTAGGAAAGCAATCATCACAAGTCTACCCGACGCTAATGTTATGACAACTTTAGCCTCCGATGCCACAGAAAGGTGATGGTCGTATCCCGCTGGAAGTTTCAACAACTTCTTGCCTCGCCATTCAATCCAATCTGAGATCCGACACAAATGGAAGACAGGAGTATGACGAATAACCTCCGGACTCGACGGAGGATAGGGCGGTACAAGTAGCTCTTTTGGAATCTCAACGATGCCTGATTGGGTTTGGATACCAGCATCTCCAGGAAGAAAGGAAAGTAGCAGTTCGGTTTCGAGTAGTGGTGTAGAGGTGTATACCCCGTTTATCTGGACCAGACAAATACCTGCCCTCCAATCCAGGATCCTCACCGAGCCATCTTCTCCAACGGCCAAAAGGCGTTCGCACGAAGAAAAGGTACAACGGCCAGATATCCCATACAATCTTTTGCAGGATCGTCTGGAGGCTATATGCCAAATATTAATGGCCCCACCTGTCAACTCCCTTGCTGCCAGAAAAGAAGGTGATAAAGCGTCTATAGAAGCGCATTCTTCGATCACCCATGGCTTTTTTCGTGGGCTTTGTAGCTTCCACACAAGAACATAGTTGCGTCCTTGATTCAAGGTAGCCAAGACTATGGCGTTTGAAGAGAACCTTGTTCCACTCAGATGATTGCATGACCTTTCCAGAGTGTGCTGAAACTTGAAAACGTCACCAACCTTCTTTAAGAGGAGAACACATGAGTTCTGCGTTTTCGGGCTCCAATTTTCAGGACCTATTGTTACCGCCAGCCATTCGGAGTTGTCTGAGAAGGCCAGGTCAAAACGCCTGTCCTCGTCATATGCACCCCGTACGTTTTTGAGCTTTCTTAGGACTAGATCCTTCAACGTGGACGGACCAGACGATGAATCCCATACACAAACTCCAGTACTCGCGTCAAATGCCGAAATTTGAATAACCTTGCCGTCTTCTTCCTGTCTGAAAAGAATGAACTTCGAATTAGGAGAGAAATCATCGAAGAAATGTCCGTTTCTGCTAATTTGGAACAGCTGCGAAAGTGTACCAGGGGTTGTGTCATAGATCTGCGTCACACCCTGGTATATGACGGCAAGTTTGGTCGAATCACGGGACAGTTTAACACCAATGATCCGTTGAGCTACGGCTACTGACCCATCTTCACTCTGGGTGCGGATAGCTTCGTTTTCCCTGCCCCATACCTGAGTTTCTGGTTCGAAGCTGACGGACTTTGCCGTTTGGCAACCGGGCTTTGCAAATAATCGTAGGGACGAATTCCAGTGCGGGTACATATCAGTGGCAGGAAGAATCCATCTTGGTATTTCAGTTTTGAAACTTTGCTTAACCAAGCTATTTTCGGGGGCGAACAGTAGCGCATGAGAGTAGAGTTGCAAGGGGTGTGAATCCACGATCGTGATGCTAGAGGCAAGAAATCTTGAAGCGTCACCAAGAAACTCCGTCAAAGATGAATCTTTCTACGAATAATAAGCAAGGGCGATTTTCGAATGACATCTTGACAGCTGAACTTACCTGGTAGATAATACACAATGTCTTTAAAAGACGCGAAATTTCCCAAGCTCTGTTCATTAGTACAAGAGCTTCGATCCAGTGAAGAAGATGTGTCTTTAAGAACTCCATGATTATTTGAATTTCAGAAGACTCCGTAATTGCCGATTCCTGATGCTTTACCCAGTACAGACAGGCGTACTGAAGTTCCGGGGGCAGAAAGCTATCGATGAGATGTGCTTTGATCTCCACACGTGCCGTTCCAGGGTGGCGCAAATCACAGATATCTTTCTTCAGATGGGTTCTCATCACTCTTACACAATCCGCGGATAGCCTGCGAGAGGCCTCTTTGTAGTCAATCGTAAACTCGTTGCCTGGACAATTCCCTTCATCAATTAAGTAGTCTCTGAATGATGGATGGAAGAGACGAATGGGTACTTCCGAAGACTCCGGAACATCAAGAATAGAGTGGAGCTTATCCAGTCGATCATGTACTCTATCTTGGTCAATGCCAAGCAGCCTAGAGAGTATTGTTACTGGTAAAGGGCTCTCAAGGATGACGATAGTTCCAACGATCAATTTGAATTCTCGGGTGGCATCTGTTCTACCCCGTGGAGAAAGACCAATGAGCAGTTGATCCAGGATCGGCGCGTATGTGGCTTGCATCTGGTCGCTTAATGACCAATCGCTAGACCCGATTATTTGGTTTAACCGGGCTTTTGGGCCGCTGTTCCTGTCTGAAATGAAGCGGCACATGGTAGCGGCGAAGAGAAATAGAGGGCTGGCCCGCTCTATCAGAAGACGTAGGTTATCGTCTCCTGGCCAATCCATAGACAGCCTGCGACTTTCAGCTACAGAATTGTTCCACTCGAGTACGATTCTCCGAATTTCGTATCTTACAAAGACAGAAATATCGTGCTCGATCACAGGTCGCGGGATTTGGTGAAGAATGAGATCCTGAAAGGTTCCTGGAATACTATTGAACCCGAGTCGAAGTGGGAGTTCTGGACGGCTTGTGAGCAAGACACGTAACTTGATACCATGCAGCTTTTCCATCTGGGAGAAAAGACTGATTAAAGTTACGATGTCTTGTTCAGAGTCGCATTCGCTCAGGCCATCAACAATGATGACGATACTGGACTTGTCGACCGATTGATGTTTCGCTGAGTTTGCGAAAGGTTCCACGATGAGCTTCTCGAACTGCACCTTCAACCCTCTGTTAATAATATCTGGGTCTTTCTCAATGAAAGTCTGAAGAAATGTGCGAAAAGGCCTTTTCCTCAAGGCGAGCTGGCGAGCGATGGTGGTGCAGAATTTTGCAGCACTTCTCTGGTCAGCATATCCTCTTTTGAAGAAGAAGCTGGCGCCAAGCATTCCTTTTGTAGAAAGATTTCGGGCAAAAGTCCTTGATATGGTAGACTTTCCGGTCCCAGCCATACCGTTGAGCCAAAGGATGGTCTTAGAATCGTCATTCTCTGTCCATTGTGACATTTGGGTGAGTACTTTAACTCGAGTGTTCTCTAGGCATGTTGGGTTGTGCTCCTCGCTGTAAGAGTCGAAAGCTGCGTCCTGCACGTAAGGGAGTCTATCAATGATATCCGGCCGGCTATTGATGAGACGTCTCTCTTCTTCGATCCTTGTCACCCAGACCTGACTCAACAATTCTTTCGCGTAAGCCGCTGCTGTCATGGCGGCATACTCTTGCCACTCATCATTCCTATGGCTGTCTGCATAGTCACAAATTCCCCGTATGACGATGCAAGGAAATATATTGACCACACCCGCTGCTTCCTTCTCAAAGCATATGATACCCCGTTTAGATGATAATTTATCTCTAATCTTTGCGTCTTTCATAAGTGAATTTGCGGACGCGATAATTCCGTAGTGAAATTCTGGATCGTCATCTCCCTCACTTCGCTCGGCTCGCTTCACAAGCTTGGGTTCAGCTTCAGTGCCTTTTCCACAGGCCTCGACGCAGGGTCGGCTATCTTCATGAGGATGGACGATGGTGGAAAGATAGAGACGATCATGGGACTTGGGTGGGCGAGAATACTTTTCTGTGAGTTCTGGATAACGCTGTAGACCCTGAGCAATGGTCTCTTGTATGCGATGGCCTCTCATTTCATGCTCTGACTTGAGTGCGCTTACTGCAGTACGCAAGGTTGTAGGAGCTTGATTCAGGAAGCCAGTCGTCTGGAATTCCATGTCCTGTACTGTGCGTCCGAAATCATATTGGAATATCCCTCCAGTCCCTTGACCAGCAGAGCTTACGACAACATCGCCCAGTCGTATGTCCTTCTGAGAGGTCGGAGCGCCAGCTCCAATGCCCACTAGAAGACCAATTCGGATATTATTAAAGGCATTTAGCATGTTTGCAGCAACGACTCCAGCGGATGTTAACCCATATCCCCCGTCTAAAAGCACAGCAATAACCACATTGTGCTTTCCGATCTTACCTAGAGCATACTGGTTGGTGTCTCGGTTCGGAACGGAGCCTTGTAGGACATTATTAGTTATATATTCCTTTCTAACTTTAGATGTTTGGCGAGGAATAAACATTCTAAGCTAGACCTAGGCCAGAGTCAGGCACGGACCATGCCAGAATACTGTCTTCGAAAATGTGTAGGACTGCATACAAGGTGGATGATTCTCATCTAGCATGGTTTTGGCTGCTGTAAACTCCTTGGGTAATGCG
The DNA here is from genome assembly GCA_013618405.1 of Fusarium hainanense. NCBI lineage: Eukaryota > Fungi > Ascomycota > Sordariomycetes > Hypocreales > Nectriaceae > Fusarium > Fusarium hainanense. Next base: position 11,433 of record JABFEW010000421.1, on the reverse strand, counting down.
CATACCCAGCCAACCGTGTAATCGCTGGGGTCGGACATGTTTCTACTGCTACCCGTGATTAAGGGGAAGAGTTATAGCCTTGGTCTGGTCGATAGTAAAGGCGCTTGATACGTGGCCAAATAAATTCTGTAGGTGCCAATCTGATCGAAACCTGGCCTGATGCACGCCACGAGCAACAGAAGGAGGAAAAGGAATGGGAAAAATACTGAATGGCGGCTTGACTGAACATTCAGGGTATGAAAATGAATAGCCTAGGAAAATGCACAAAGGTGGTATACAGTCAGGCTTTCTGGTTCTGAAGCGTAGGAAAGAAGCTAGTAAGTAAGAGAAAAAAGAGAAAGAGGGGACTGAGGAGATGTAACATCTGTAGGACTTTCTTTGCAACTGACCTGAATTACAGCAGGGGATAGTGAACGAAAGCGCTATCAGTGGTCGACGCGCATTTTGTGCCCATATTTCCTATGCATGTTGGTCACCATGATCCTTGGCAGACTTCTCACAGCCACAATCGACTTCGAAACTGGAGACAATAAGACTGAAGCAGCTGGATTGATTATGATTTATATCCTAAGAAGAAAAGATGATATGCACTCGAACTCCTTTGCGAATTCCCGGCTCGGTACCGATTTTGTTGATGAGGTTCAGGTGGATGTCAATTCGGTATCCCTGCTGCGATCATCCTGGAACCCGAGTCTTCGTAGTATGAGTATGATGGCATGATGTAAAAACACTTCTCGATCAAATGGATATCATTTGTACTAAAGCTGAGTTTCGTGACTTGCAGGGGTTGTTTTACTACATCTTAGCTGCAGTACTTCCTCCTACAAAAAGCCAGAGCCTGGTGGTTGTACCCAAGACTTGAAGAAATAACCAACCGTCTCAAACCGATAGCTCATGCTGAGTGGACAGCGTTCCTACTTTATGGTCTGGAGGCTTACCACCAGTGTTGCTGCCGTCAAGCTCAGTCTTGTACTCGGTATAATCCCGCCCACCGAGCCCAGCTGGACAGGCGTTGCTGCCTTTTGTCTTGCGATGACGTTTTATTAACAGGAAAGCTAGGATAGACATCCCTACAAGACCGATAGGAATGGTGACTCCAATGGCGATCTTAGATGTTGTGGAAAGTCCACCATGGGAAGTAGAAGTAGAAGCAGACGACGTTACGGTAGGTTCAGTGCCAGGTTCGGTCACGGCCGAAGCGGATCGAGTCGACGTGCTCGTAGCAACTGGGTATATTAGAATCTTTTGCGAGATGGCAGAATGTACTTACTAGTAGTTAGTTCCGTGGTAGCAATGGTCTGCTGAGCTTCACCAGCAAGCTGACAATACTCATGGAAGATGCTCGTGGCGCTAGACACTTCAGTACCCCAATGCGAGCACTTCTTTGCAACAGCGGTCGCAGTGATCTGCACAAAGCTTGAAGAGCTTCTAGTGCAAAAGCAGCTTTAGGAAGTAGTTCGACGCCCATCGCCGCATCCAGAGACCATGTCTCTGACGATACTGCTGATGGGGCCTTCAGCACAGTAGGGAAGTGAGTCATAGCTATCGAGCTGGTAGGGCCAAAATGTGGCTCCAACCCGGGCGGCAAGAAGGAGTGAGACGAAGTTGTAGAATCGCATATTGCTTGAATGAGAGGATTGAGAGGCGAGGATGATGACGGGAGCTAAAACGTGGAGGACTGGGAGAATGATAAAGAAAGACGGGAGCACGGGACGGCCCAACGGTCATAAGCCCAACGGCGTCGCCGAGACGATGTGAACACAACTGCATGCATTGTAAGCTGTGGCTTCAAACCACATATGACAGGCAAACAAGATACCCAACCAAGTCCACTCGACTTGAACTCAAAGTTACTTATGCTATAGTATTCCAAGGACTTGATCCAACTCTCAACAACAACGCCATAACAACAACATGCAATAAATATCAATTTAAAGCAGACTCGTTCTGTCCGCAGGAGAAAAGAGACCTGGCCCGATATCTCGGAATCAGGCTGTCGTCTTGACCGGTCCTCAGCCTGTCGATCACTAGCTCAACAAATCGTCGTGCATAAGCCATTCAGCCCAGCCACCAAAAAGACAAACCAAGGCTGATGTCGCACGAAATGCGATATTTGTTGACCGAGTGCTGCCATTGCTTGACTGAGCCAGGGTAAGTAAGATGTGCTCCGTGCATGCATCCTCAACGCAGTAACTCGTGTCTAGGGCTGAAGTGATAATGTGCAAGCCTACTCGACCTGTCAACTGTTGGCTGCACCATTGGGAAAAACTTGCTTGAGTCAAGATATTTGTTTCTAATCTGAATCTATATATCTAACTCTCGTATTCATTCAAGCTTAAACTCAAACTTTCCAGTCGGCGCAGGGTTAGAAAGCGCCCACTTGATTCCATTCTCCATAACGTTATCCCATCTTTTACTCTCAGACAATTGCTCTCCAAACCGTCGGAAACCGTGAGGCAGACCGTTGAAAAGGTGGACATCGGTAGGGACACTACAATCTCAGTCAGCATACACACATCAATAGTATCACAGGAACTCTCACCCTGCCTCAGCAAGTTTCTTTCCATATAGAAGACCCTCGTCTCTGAAGGGATCCAAGCCAGATACACCAAGCGTGGTGGGTGGCAAACCCTTGACTTGCTCCGCGGACGCAAGTCCGATATTCAACCGCACGTCTTTGGGATCCGGTTTGGCAACTTTCAACAGCGAAGTGAACTTCTCGAGGGCTGCTTTGCCGAGAAGAGGCGCGTCTGCGTTCTGGACATAGGATGACAAAGCTGGATCTTTGAGTTGTTCAAGAATAGGCGCGTAACACTCAGGGTGGACTAGGGCAGGAATCATGAGGACTTGTCCCGCAAGTTTGGGTCGCTTAAGTCCATCTGGGGAAAGGTTCTGCTGTAGCGTGAGAGCTGCTGAGAGTTGAGCACCGGCGGAGATACCGCCAATCAAGACTTGATCCGGGTTTCCAAGGAGTTCGTCGATATGGTCATGCACCCAGTGAAATGTATCTTCGACATCTTCCCAAGCAGTCGGGTACGCAAAGTCGGGCGCATGGCGATAATTCAGATTCACAACCGTGACATTCGCTCCAAGGGCGATGGCAGTGCAGATAGCATCTTCCGAAGGGATATTTCCAAAAACGTAGCCTCCGCCGTGAAGATGGATATAGATCGGCAGACGAGCGTTGTCTTGCTTGGGTGGTCTATACGTTCGCACCTCAAGCGCAAAGCCGTCTCTTGCGGAGACAGTATAATCCTTCATATGAATCTCTGGGTTCCCCATTCTCTTTAATTCGCTTTTGGCGAGGTTTTCGCGATGCATGTTTGTTATGTCTTGCATTTCCTTCAGGGACAGGGACGGGTCCATTGGGGGACGAGAGTCTGTTACTGCGAGCCATTCTGCCGTGGCGTTGCCGTATTGCGTAAAGTCCATGGTTGCTACCGTTATGTTGATTTGTTATTGGGCCTGGTGGAAGTTGTTGTGAAAAAAGTGAGAGAGGTTTTGGGATTATGAAGCTATCGTAATGGTTAACTTGCCGGGGAGAAGTGCGAGGTTGTCGGTCATGAGATGTAGCGCCGCGGCTGGGAACCCCTCCAAGTTTGCCGAGGTCGGTATAATTCCGTCCCCGAGGATCCACTTTGACAGGAACAGCAATGGAGCACAACTACAAGAACTAAATATTATTCTAGGGATATTTACCCTAATGAACTGTCATAGTCCTCTGATTTTATAGGGAATATCTTCAATGACTGATGCATTTACTTAGACTTGAAGCCTCATCCATGAAGTCAAACGCCATCATCAGTAACTCCTCCATACGCGCACCAATCACAAGCTCCTTCACTTCCCCAAAGTCTAACCTCCACCACTACGTCACAGTAATTAATCATGATCCCAAAAGTCCCGATATTTTCTTCAACGTTACATACAAATCAAGGTCAACGGTTGCACTTTCCCCGCGATCTAGGCTCAATAAGATTACGATCAGCAGTCGGTATCCGGCATTTAAGGTTCGCACGCATAATAAAAAGACTTGACTACCTCTCACCGTGCATTTTGTACTCGTCAACTCGTGAATATTTCAGCTGTCATTGTTAAAATGTATGCGCGGCAACTTCTCATCAGCGCTCTTGCGGTCGGCGTCGACGCAAGCTGGAAAGACTATCAGCCTCAGAATCGCACTCCGAGTTCATGTCCTGACTACACCGACTATTCACAAAAGCCTCATGAGCCATATTCGTCTGGAGAGTTGAAGTTGCCGTACATGAGGCCTAGTGAAGAATGCAGAACCTTCAAGAGCCCTGCTGTCGAGGTGTGACGATATGCAACACATTGAGAAGGTGGAGACGACTAACATTGATACAGAAAGTCATCGATGATATGAAGAAGCGCATCAAGAATCCTGATCTTGCGCGTCTTTTTGAGAATACTTTCCCTTCGACTCTTGATACTACGGTCAAGTACTTTGATGCTGATGAGAATCTGGCTTTCATCGTCACTGGTGATATCACGGCTCAATGGCTTCGTGATACGGGTAACCAGTTTGCTCATCTATACAAGCTTCTTCCTCAAGATGAAAATCTTAAGGACCTTGTTAAGGCTATTATCAACACTGAGGCAAGATATATTTCCGAGTATCCTTACTGCGGAGCCTTCCAACCTCCTCCGGAGAGTGGTTTGAGTCCTTCGGTCAACGATTATGCCGAGCTCGTTGTTGTGAATCCGTGAGTTGAAGGTGGTGGTATCATTTTAAACAGCCTCGCTAACCTTGAATCCTCTAGACCTGTCGACAACCAGACAGTCTTTGAGTGCAAAGTCAGTAAACCAGTGTCTTGGAGCTGATAGTTTCGCTAACAATACTTAGTATGAACTAGACTCCCTCGCAGGCTTCCTCAAAATCGCACGATCATACTACAACAACACCAAGGACGCTTCCTTTATCAATGACAACTGTAAGCCATCCCTTCCCCTCCCCCCACCAGACTCTACTAACCACGAGCAGTCAAATCCGCCATGACCCAAATCCTCCGCGTTATCGAAGAACAATCTCAAAGCACATGGGCCGAAGACTGGTCTTACGTGAGCTACTACAACTGGACAGGCGAAGCAGGTTCACTTTCTCCACCCGTTCCCAACAGCGGCAATGGTGAACCAAAGCTGGCAAACGGTCTTGTAGCATGCAGTCATCGTCCATCTGATGACCTCTGCGTGTTCAACTACATCACCTCTGACAACGCCATGATGTCAGTTGAGTTGGACAATGTGGCTGATCTGCTTGATATGGAAGGCACTCAGAAGAATCTCTCGACGACGTTGCGCAGTCATGCAAAGACTATTCGTAACGCTGTTTGGAACCACACCCTGACTTCAAACGGCGTTTTCGCATACGAGACAAATGGGTATGGAGGACAGTACATAATGGACGACGCAAACGTGCCCAGTCTCGTATCACTTCCCTACCTCGGCTTTCTCAACCGCTCAGACCCAGTCTATCAAAAGACCAAGAAACTCCTCTTCTCCCGCGCGAATCCATACTACGCCGTCGGCGAAACATTCCGGGGCATCGGCGGTCCTCACGCGAACGCTACCAATCCATGGCCCATGGCGCACGTCTCAGCTATCTACGGCACTGATGACGAGGATGAGATTGCTGAGCGATTGAACATTATTCTGGAGAATACTTCTGGTTTGGGTTTGATTCATGAGAGTGTGAATATTTATAACTCGACCGTTTTTACGAGACCTTGGTTTGCGTGGGCGAACAGTTACTTCGCCGAGATGATGCTTGATTTGGCGGAGAGGAAGCCTGGGTTGATCTTCGAGAATGATGAGCCGTATGTTGTTGGTGAGTAAGCAACCACATCTTCGGCTGTTTCATAAAACATTAGATATTCAGGTTTCTGTAACCAACAAAAATATTATTTCTCCTTTACAATTGAGAAACAACTTTGCCACTGATGAGGCACGTGAGATGTCGCGTTTAGATCTCGAAAGTATGAGCGCGTCAAAGACGCGTCGGATATTTGTGGATACCTAGGTTCACTTCGCGTCGTGTACAGGGTAATTAATACGCCATCAACGGACCAACACAATTAATTCATCGTCAATACGCTCTGAGGCAAAATCGTCATCTAAGACTTAGGCTGTGATGATAAAATAGTCATATTAAGGTAGAAAAAGGTAGGCCTAGAGCCTTGGATCGGAAGGTGTTGAATCACAAATCGGTCTCAGTGTTCAGTAGCTGTCGAAGTTTGGTTCCCGTCCCTGCAAAGTCAGTTTGCTCCAAACATCATGTAATCCTATCACGTTCGACATGGTTGTCCGGTTGCCTTGCTGTAAACAATCTGTAATTTACTTTCTGTATCGTGATCTGGGCGGCTGCTATCTGCCTACGGCGAAAACACGCCGTCGTCTTTTCCATACTCTACTTCTTTCCTTTCTTTTTTACTATTAGCCTCTATTCTATCTGTAGATAAGAGCCTTGTCTTACTATTTTCATATCTTCATTCCATCACCGACCCCTCGCCGTCTCTCCGGATGTCTCTCGACTCAGCTGTTGAAGCCACACTTGCGGAATTTCCCTATGACCCAAATATCGACATCCTAGGCCAGCGCCAGGGCGAAGTGCCGTGCATCGGCTGTGTGCCGGCGATCAATCGCGACCATCGTCTTGTCTGCATCGTAGACAAGAAGCCGCAGCTATGCATCCACTGCAAGTCTTCAAGCAAGAAGTGTTCCGCCGTATGTTTACCGTCCCTTTGACGATTCATTGCTAACAATCTAGATCCCACTTGTTCTTTTGGGAGTTGCGTAAACGTTTTAGAATGGCGTTTCTGATACCATTAATGATGGCGACTAACTCTCAAGTCTTGAGAAATTCCTCGTTGTTAATCATATCAACGAGATCGCGAGCGCTTTCCGCTCTCTTGCTGAGACGGTCGATAACCCCCCTTGCATCACGCCAGGTAGCCCTTTTGGGCTTACACCATCTTACATATGCAAGGGATGGCAGCCAGCCCTGCTCTGCAGGTAGCTCACCTCCGAATTGCCGTAAGTCCTTTGCCCCTCCTTTAGCTTCCACTTGTACTGATCACATTTCTTTTTCTTAAAATAATGGACCTATAGATTCGGCGACGCTTGAGCACACGATCGCTGATGCAGCCCCCTCTTTTACCAAGAAGTCTGTCGAGGGAGAGACTCTTGCCCGGCTCCTCAAGGGCTTGGAAACTGCCCACCAGACTCCCGTTGCGGGGGAGAGTCCTCGCAAGACAGGCTGCTGGCGCACTGAGCTTTGGAACACTATCGAGGCCGTGGATCTCCCTCAGACCGCTCGCCGTTCGGTACCCAAGGTGGTTTCCCGGTTCCCGGGACGGGGTCCCATTCGCCGTGGGGCTTCTACACATGATCTCGGAGTGTCCTTCTGACGTCCAGGGAGTGGAGAGCTTCTGGCCTCCTTCTGCTGTGGTGGTTGTGCTTCCAGGGATAGACTGTGACGATCGGAAACGAGCATAGGTCAGCGCCGCTTTGGTGGCCCAATTGATATTCTCGGCCTATTTTGCTATGCTATTTTCTTGTGACCTTCTGATTTTGTTGAATTTTTGCTTGCCTGAGGTGATCTTTCAATGAAGGATTGACGTGATTGTTCTGATTTTGAGTGTTGTCATGGCGTCTCCGTCTCTGGACATGGCTGTGATGGACGACGACAGCCTCAGGGTGTCAACGATTGGCTGGCAGCTGTAAGCATGACAGACTAAATAATTCGGTCACTTAGTCCAGGCTAGACTAGCATTTAAGCCAATTTATTTGGTAACATAAGCTTTAGAAAACACTTCTGGTGTTTGCCCCATGCCTCCCTCGCTACGTCAGGCTGTCAAGCCATCAATAAATGACGCCAAACTATTGAAACGTGGACGATCGCAATGTCATCTAAAGACACATGCATGTCTCGTATGCACACCATCCCACGATCGCAAAACCGATCAGCAGTTCATCTGGACCTGACCCAGGATAATCCGCCACCGAGCTGAGAATATGGCAGGGAGTCGCTCACATATCATAATGTTCTAGGCAGGGGTTGATTGGTATGTTCCAGGTTCCTGCATCGAAACGGACATTTGTTCTGGACTCGTGTATAGTGTCATGCGATATGGTTAATTGACTGATTTAAGTTGCTTGGCCGCCACTGATCTGCTACAGCGAATACTACCTGCTGTAATTGACAAATAAATGCGGAGGCGAGTCACAGAATTGATTCCATCTTGATGACATGAATTGGTTCATCGATCGCAAGACCAACCGCATGCGTCGGGTCCTATTGAGAAAAAGCCTCGTTCCAAGAGGTCGGAAACCCGTTACTTGATGTGGTGCACAATAAAGCCACATCGGCAAGCCGAGGCAGCCCAGCTCACAGACCAACAGACCAAAGATTCATCCCTACCCTTGTGTCTGTTTGAAGGATTGATTGACCTGAAGACAGGGAAATAAAAACGCCACACCTGCATAAGAGACTCCGTTCAACATCCAGTAGGATCAGTGCAGTACTTCAATTAACACGAGTAGGATCACTTGGGCGGAAATTCCTTACGGCAAACGGATGATTTTCCTAGGCGAAGTAAACCAACAAGGAAGGTCTTTAGTTAACGTTACGTTGAATCGATCTCCCTCGGTTCAAATACCCATGTGGAATAACGTAAAATTCTGTTGAAGAAGATATTTATGGGTATTTCAGGGGGTTGAGGGAAGAGAATGCCTGTGCATGTGAATATCGGCAGCAGGGGTGACAAGACTAGGATGGAAGGTGGTGTGAGCTTGTCTTTTTTAGCGTCTCGGAAGCGGGAGGCAATTGAGCCGGGCCGTGTCTCTGAAGATGGGTGGGTTGCCCTGAGCGTCAACTAAAAATTAGTGGGATAAATAATGCCGACTACCTACAGTACAGAATGATTATGATCAGCGACAGCTTGTTTGAGAGCTGAACTCTATCAATAAGCAAACACTCAGCTCAAGAAAACAACTGGATGGAATTCGTTCTGATTGCTCACAGCCGGTGGTTTCACTTCGCCTCCAGTGCATAAATTCGCACAACATGACCTCCAAACCTTATTGGTGCTTTGACAAGCACCCTTGCCCTGCACCTCATTACAAGTCACTTCACCACAACCACCCAGTCAGCATCTGCATCCTTTTCATTAAATCATGGTCTCACTTTAAAAGCACCATTACCAGCCTCTCATAACTAGTGAATTAATTACCTAGATTCCTTGGTCTCCGTTTCAAATTCCTGTCTTACTGCTTTTGGGTCTGAATCACCGTGGCCGTTTCGGGTCCAGTCTGGAATCCTTTCTGCTTTGACGTCGGTGATACGTTGGCCTAGACCGAGACACTTATGTCTCTGCCTCACACCATACCGTGATGTAGCATGTCAGCTTCCGACCTTCCGAGTTAGCTTGTAAATGTAATGCCGTGCTTCTGTACCTGTGCCTTAGTTGGCTCTCAGGCACCTTCAGCTATAGCTGCACCTCCAAAACCTGGCCGCCACACGTCTTTTATATCGTCACCGTCCGTGATCTGTTTCTTCCCCTCCATTCAAAATTTCCACTCGCTTTCCCCATTTGTTTGTCTGCCTCTGCAATCGCCCGCGGCGACAAGCTGCTCAAGATGAGTTCCTCGCAAAGAGTCATCACAGACAGCAACAAGTCGCCCCTCATTCAAGTTTTGTCGTTGATGTTTCTCGTCATTGCCATTCTTGCGTGCCTTGTTAGAACCGGCACCAAGCTTCACATGATCAAGACGGTTAGATCCGACGATGTTCTCATCATTGTTGCAACTGTAAGACATTCAGACCCAGATCGCGCTGGAATTGTGTTAATATTGGGTACAGCTTCTTGCGGCTTGTCAGACAGCTACTCTCTTTAATGCGTGCGAGCGCGGACTCGGACAGCATTTTGAGACGCTCAGCGATGATGACCAGATGGTATTTTTCAAGGTAAATCAATCGGGTATGTAATGAGAGTGATCAATTAACAGTGGACAGAGTCAATATGCAACGAATACGATGTTCATCGCTTCGCTACTCTGCTGCAAATTGTCGGGCACATTGAGCTTGCGCATCATGGCGCAAAAGAGTCAAAAATGGATCATAATCGCCTTTGAAGCCATCGTCGGAGTCTGGGGTCTCACAGCCCTTGCCGTCAATTTCTTCCAATGTCAACCACCCGAACCATGGATGTACGGCGACAACGACAAGTGCATCAACCTCGTCGCATTCTGGACATATTACTCGGCAGCAAATATCATCACAGATCTTGTCATTGTGGTCATCATGGCAGAAAATGTACTCAAGATCCAGACTTCGTGGTCGAAGAAGATTCTGGTGATGAGTGTTTTCGGCAGCCGAATTTTGTAAGTGCTACGTGGAGTTCAATTGATCGACGAGTTATTAACCACAAAAATAAAGTGTAACGCCCGCCATCGCTGCACAGATCCACTACTCCAACCAGGCCTTTGCTTCCGACGATCACTCATTCACGATCTGGCCCGCCATCGTTTCGATCCAACTAGTACAATGCCTCGCGATCCTTACAGTCTGCTTGCCCAACTTCAAGCCATTCCTCGACAGCTTGGAGTCTGGACAGATCCGCGTTGATGACCTGCGACGACAGGGCAAGTCAAGCAGTGGCGGATACCCAAGTCACCGACCGGATTATACGGTGGGAAACAGCCGCAAAACAGATCGCTCACGGTCTCGCGCGCGGACGAGAACGCAACATAGCGAAATACACGAGATGGAGGATTTTAATGTACAGGGGAAACAAAATGACAGAAGCTGGGATGGGCAAAGTCGGTCGAGCCACTCAAGTCAAAAGATTCTGATCCATCAGACGTGGCAGGTCGACGTAGAGAGTACGCATGAAGGAGGGGCTAGACAAACATGAGCGTCGCACATCATTTTTAGAGATTTCATTGGATGAAACAGCGTGGCTTTATTCATGTACCAATACGGAGTTGTAAAAAGAATGTTTGCTTCTATAGAACGGCAATTAAGAGCTTGAAATAGATGCTGACGAAAAAAGAAAAGGAAAAAAAGGGACAGGACATGCATAAACTTTCTCTGACCAACATGAGAAAAGAGAGAAATACGACATGCCATGCATGCAGGGGGTTCCAGACTGGACGGTAAGACGAATTGAGAAGGTCGACCAAAATACACATAAAACATACGTAAGAGAACATCCTGATCAGGTCCGAGAGCTACCGAAAAGCTGGAAATAGGCAAGTACGCCGAAATGTCTACTTTTGTCATGCTGCTGAAGATCTGGTGGCTTGAGAGTTGTGTGTTCCCGAGCCGTTCCCTTCCCTACATCCCCCTGTATGAAATACCCTGTTTGGCTTGGCTTGTAGGTAAGGGACTTTTTAGGTGGTGGTGGTGGGTGGCAG
>JABFEW010000420.1:0-12101 GCA_013618405.1 Fusarium hainanense | reverse complement strand
ATACTTGCTTAACTGCGATGCTCGCTTATTATACACGTTAACACAAGTTCAACTAGACTTTCATTCCGTAACATCAAACCGCCTTTTTGTGTGGACTGAGACCTATGAAAACTCCTCTGTCTATATTGAACGCTTTTTGTAGGTAGCAGGTGTATTCCAGGCTGGATACTGTATAATTACGGTCTATGAATATGCTGAAATGGTATATGACTCTTGTTGACAGTTGAGCATTGTAAGACAGCTAATCATGGAACAAAGGCCTGACGAGTTCCTGTCCTGTATACTCTAGCCATGGCACGGAATATATGACATGAGCGTGTAACCATATGCCTTTTGGTCGAACATCCACAGTTTTACGACATACGGGTACTACAGGATGCTACATTGGTACGAAGAGCTACCTACTGCGACAGATGGCAATCTTCAAGTGGCATGGGAAAGCTGCAAGGCATTTCCTCGGATTGTCTGCTAGAGATGGTTCAAAGTTTGCGTTTCTGTTTTCTTTGTGGCTTCGTAAAGAAAACGTGTAACTTGATCTTGTAAAGCTCCCACGGAAATTGAAAGCGGCATGCCTCTTTGTGCTGCCCCTGCCTCATGGCTTACGTGGCTGAAACTATAATCATGTTCGTATTTTGCTCAGTGCTCAATATCGCCAGATAGTTTCAGCCACAGCTCTCCTGTAATCTCCACCAACAAAGTTTTGCTGCTACTCAATAACCGATACGGCCATTGCTTGCAAGGTTATAGCTGGCGGAAACAAACGATTAAAGAAGTCTAACAACGACTGTATAAATGATTGGTTAATCTCAGCCTTAGAATAGACCCCGAAACTTCTGGAACACAGGGACACAATGTTCGCTTTGAGAGTGTTGTTTTACTGAGTGCGCCTTGCCGCCATATTATCACCAGATGTGTCAGCAGCAGACTTCAAACATAATGTTCTCTTTGTCATTGCTGTGCCATCATTGAAATGGGCTTGAGATGCCTGAAACTCTAGCTAGGTATAGGCTTCAAAGACAAACGGTAGATGGGACACTCCTTATAGAGCGAGGGCTATTGTATTTAATAGTGATGAGTATCCATCGCTTACTAGAGTCTGACAAAAATACCTTCAGTCTCTGTTCATTATTTCAAGATCCTATGTTGCAACATTGACAAAACTATGAACCTCAAGATGAACCTCAACGGTGCTCAACTAGAGGCGCCAAACAGATGCCCTTATTGCAACTTTACGAACATTAAGGGTGCGAGCATGTGTGAGGGCCGGGAGAAAGGCAAACCCTGTGTCTGGGTCGTCCCTATCATGCCCACCCCCGATACTGTGAGTAGCGAAGTATATGTAGAAGTGTATGTACCTGAGGCATCTCCTAACTGACATCCCAAGGGGAGCGTACGCGTATTTCGCAGGACGAATTGGCGAGTAACCAGATAGTCCCAGCGCACTCTCAGGCCTAGTTTATGTTCCTCAGGCCAGTGTGGCTTTAGTCCTTTTTTGGGTGGGCTTTTAGTAGCTCGTTACCTGAGAATGCTTCTTTGAATTTCAAGATGATGGGAGAGGGTCCACAATATAGCCCTGCAGTGTGCAATTTCCCGCAATATGGAAATGAGGATCAAGACAAAGAGTGTCGGGTAGATATTGGAAAGTAATTGTATAGTTAACGAAAGTGACCTAAAATCCAACATGAAAAGCAATTGTACAGTTAACGAAAGTGATCCAAAATCCAAAAGTGCATCCACAACATATCCGACCAGACTACGCTTGATTCTCCTACATCCCTCGCATATGCTTAATGTCATACTCCTTTCGAATCTTTGTCCTCCACTCACCGTTTTTCTGGAAACGTTCATCGAATCCCCTTTCTTTCAGAGCATCCTCAATGCCCCTACACCATTTTAGGTTCTCTCCTGTTTGAACCCAAGTCTCCTTCACCCTAGGCCAAGCGCTCAGAGACGAGTTGAACGTGGCTTTTGTCAGGATCCAGTCCTTAGGGAGAAAACCTGCATCACCCCAGAAGTAGATACCGAGCAGCTTACCACTTTCGTCCACCGTGAAACTGAGCGGTGTCAGGTGGTTTTGCTGAAACACCAGGTTTGAGCAGTCCATAGTTATCTCCTTGCAGTTTTGTAGAAGAACTTCAGGTGCAAACGAATCAGGGGTATCGGAGAAGTCCCTAGAGAGCCATCCCTCGGCCAGAGTGTCACCGGTGATCCCAGTCATGGCTTGGCTCGTCAATGCAGACAACTCGACACAGCTGTCGACGATCTGCTCAATCCATCGCTTCTTCAGTGCGACATCATTCGTCTCTAGCCAGGCTTCGTAGATAGTTTTGCCAGGGAGAGCGCTGTAGACGATGTAGTATCTGCCGTCGTGGACGCCGTGGTAGTAGACCTTTGGGATTTGAAAACTCAAGGGAATTTTGGCCAAGGCTTCCAAGGTGATGTGCTCTGGTGTCCCCATGTCAATATCAATGGCCAAGAAGGCGAGGCCGACTTGGTAGACATTATACGGGCTGGGTTCAGAAGAAAGATGGTCGATGATGGGGCAGTCATCATTTTTTAAGACTGGCCTAGTTGTCGGTCTTGGGTTTGGTGCTTCGGAAATGGTGAAGAAAGCCCCTTTACCATCGCCCCAGCAAGGGCCAGATGGCTCAGAGGCATGTCGGGATATGACTACCTCGCCAATCAACCAGGAATTGTCGTCGATCTGTCGTCTTGCAATAGGCTTTTCCCCAGGTGGTAGGTCAGTTTTGGGGGTGCCGAAGCATGAGTCGTCCATGGTGGATAGATGTGATGTAGTAGTGTACTGAGTGATGGGTACTGGATAATAGGCGTGGTTGGAAGTTTAAGCTTGTGATTGATGGGAGTTGAAGCGTGATAGGGCTGGCGAGGGACGAATACTTATATCTGTGTCAGTAATGCGAGTCTGTCACTGTTGGATACCAGATGATTCCGAATAGCTAGCATCATATATGGAGCTGTTCATTCATGAACAAGGTTCGCTATTGTCATCCGCTTAGCGCGCAACGACCGAGGCAACATCACGGGCGCATGTTGGTCAAGTACGCACACCATTTTCCTTTGTTCCAGGATGCTGATGGGGTGTTCGAGACTCACCGCCATTGAGCTTGTGATTAAGCCATGTATGTTTGGAATTGACAGTCTGTTTTTTCTTTGTTCGCTCAGCAGCGCTCAGTTCATGGAGGGTTCATCTCGCCACACGTTGTTGGGGCTGGCTGTGAAGTTTGCGTCGAGGCTGTGGAGCATTCTTTGTCCTCTGGATCATGGCACACACTCGCCCCACCGATGGGCTCATATTTGCTTGTGAATGTCATTGTCTCTTTAATCCTCGGGGGGACGCCACTTGTCTCAATAGGAAATGCAGCTAACTCCAAGTATCAACCTCAGAATAGCTGTGGCTGGCGCTAAGCAATGCTAGCTTCTTTGACAACTCTGTCAGCTCCACCATCAATCAATAGTTGGGGGATGCCGAGTCTTGGCTGCCGGGCCGGGACCTTGACAAGGAGCCTGTATTCCACTCACTGACATGATCCCGGTATTTGCCTCACTCAAAATAGCCACATTAACACAATGAACAGGAGCCTTGAGATCACTCGTCAAGCCCCTCAGTGGCAGCCTTAGTCTCTCTGGGCATCTCTGCAAATTGATTAGTAGCCTATTGCCTACCGACTTTGTATTCTCTCAAACCAATTACTAAAATTAACCCCAGTAATATGAATACCAATGAAACTCCATGCCCATATAGTAGACTATTTACATAATATGATATGACAGCCCTCTTGATGTCCGCTTCCATACTAGGTATAAACGTGATATCGGTAGCCGCTCTAGCGATCCTGGGCAGCAATTTACCAATAAGAAGTATAAGCGCAATCCGAAGTCTGGTAGCTCGCTGGAGTGTTTCGCAAGCATCTTCTGTGGACTGCGGGTCTTCAGAAGGAGAGTTGACATTTGAGGAGTCGCCTAAAGACGATACAGAAGATATAAACGATATGGGTGGCAACACGGATGCTTTGTGACTGCCTAGTAAGGGGATTGACTTCAAGGGTGTTTTAGGCTTTCGCCCTTCGTTCGTAGAGGTGGGTGTGGACATTGCTAGAGAGGTTAATAGGAGGACAAATGAACAATTCTAACAAGGTTGATAACAGTTGAAAGACTGGTTCAGCTTGATAAAGTATTGCATGAGTTCTTGTATTGATTTGATACGTAGATTGGGGACTTGCGCCTCGGAAAAGCTCAAAAAAAATAGTATTGCATGAGTAATGATCTATTAAAGGCGTTCTGGCTTCGAAAAATGGACATTGGATAATAAGTCATGGAAAAGAGGATACTAAAGAATATTTGCTGGACTGGATGAGAAACGATGTGCAATAGACATAACCCCAGGCCATCGTATTGCGTTGAGGGTGTGTCACTCCAGGTAAAGAAGTTGAGCCACGGCTTGGGATAATTGAGATTGAGTTCCCTTGATCCAAGATTCCCGTGCTGTGTCTCACTTGATCTCGACTCAGTGTTTGGGACGAATCTATATTACATAGGCAAAAGTTACTAACGTGGATGCTTGGGAAGTCTAGTTGTCAGAAACCAAAATACAATATATTGTGGTTCGGCATCCGAACCAAAAGACGGCACAAATTCAACAAAACCGCCTTGTCGTGATCATAAGGCGACCTCACCTTATGCAGAAGAATTTGTTAACCACAAACAGAACAGCTTGCTTCGTATATCTTAATGCCCAGTCACCAGTAACAACAATCGTGTTCGGCTTCCGAGTGCAAAGACGCTACAGGCTTAGGTGGGCAAAAGAAGAATCATTTCTCAAGCTTAGTCTGCTAATGCTACTTTTTCAGAATTCCATAAACACCTGTACCAGTTGACGACCACGAGATGTTCTAAGTTAATATTCGAATCTCCATCTCAGATCCGAATCACCCTTCCAACCCTCAACCTCGCCAACATGCTTGATCGCCTCACTTACTGCCGCCCGGCTTTGATTCTGCTTCTTCAACCGCCACCCCAGGATACTCACCACAATGATATTCGCGACGAGATATGCCAAAGCCATTGAGTGACCAACCACAAACCTTGGTCCATCCCCAGATCTGTACAGCTGTGTTCCCAACACAGCACCGAGATTTCCAATACTGATCTGCATCGCATTCGCAATAGCACGCTTAGTCTGCCCAGAGACGTTGATGGCCGGCCAACTGAGAACCAACGCCGTGGCGGGGTAAATCCCAGCTGCGGCAAAGAATGTTCCCACGTAAGAGACTCCCGGTCTGGCGGTCGGGTTCGTATTGCCGAGCAGAATTGCGTATCCTACAACGGCAACTGCTGAGGATCCAGCGATGAAAACCGCGCGCTTGGCAAGCTTTTCCGAGGCTATGGCCACACTCAAGGTAGTAACAAAGGCAACAGCATAAGGCGGTATGGTCAAGAGCTGGGCGACTGCTGCTGTATATCCAAGGTCCTTGATAATAGTGGGCTAACGAGCAAGTTAGTCCTGTATATGATCAACTTGAGTGGAATTTACCAGAAACAGAGAGAGTGTATATAATGGTAAACTCATTGTGTGGAACCCCAAACCGTAAAGCCAGCAGCTTGGATCCTGGAAAGCTTCGCGAACAGCAGCCCAGCTAAACTTTTCTTCACGGATAGCATCACTGTCTGCGTTCAAACGCTCGTGAATGAAAGCACGCTCTCCCTGAGTGAGAAATTTGGAAGTGCTGGGATAGTTTTCGATGAACCAGAATGCTGCCACAGCGACCAGTACGGTAGCAATACCTTCCTGTCCATGAATCAGATTGATGGCGGGATATCTGCAAAGGCCTTACCAGGATGAATATCCACCGCCATCCATTCTCCCAAACGACGCCTGCCATCTTGCCAATGCCCTTATAGCTGTTAGTTATTTCGCACAACGGGGGTTGGAGGCCATACATATGCCAGAATACCGCCAAAAGCTCCAGCAAGAGAGGCAGCGCTGAAGAACAGAGAGATCCGGTATTGTCTCTCGCGCCGCTTATACCACATTGAAAAATAGTAGACCACGCCTTTGATCTTGTCAACATCTGTCCCGCATTTGGGATTTAATGGCTCTTGTAACATACCAGGGAAAAGTCCACTTTCCGTTACACCAAGAAAGAACCGAGCGACAAAGAATCCAGCCTTGTTCTGGACAATACCGAGGAGGGTTGCCACAATACCCCAAGCAATCGTCAGGGTAGGAAGCCATAATCGGGGTGTCGTCCGTTTAAGAATAATGTTGCACGGAATCTAACAATGATGAGAAGGTGATTGACTTAAAGACATAACAACGAACCTCGAATATAACGTAACCAATGAAGTACAGAGTCAAACCCGTAAGATATTCGTTTCCAGCTAAAAGATTTTAGATTTTGGACAAGGATAGAAATCTGATAGTCTTACACATGTGCAAATCATCGATCATTCCTTCAATACGAGCGTTTCCAACTAATCAAGATAAATCAGCCAAAATAGCTTATCCTCATAAGTCGAACCGTACCATTGCTGCGGTCCAAGAATGACAAGAGATAGAGTATTCCAACCGCTGGCAGAAGACGTAAATCTAGCTTCCGTAGGAGAGTTTTCTCATTCACAGGAGTTGCTGCACCTGTCTCATCGCTGAGATCCGGCGACGAAGGCTGCTTTAGGTCGGCTGACATTGTGTTAATCTACCAGAATATGCACAAGGGAGTAGAGGAGTATGGAAAAAAGGTAGCTTTATCTAAATCAAATATGCTTGAGGGGTTATTCATGACGTGTCTCTCTATATCCATTGCACCACATAATCCCTGTTCAACGTTTACAAGGTTGCATGCATAGAGGCTGCAATGAACTCCATGTTGATCGGGGCATTGACCACAAACAATGGTGTTTATGATGCTCGTGATGTAACTTTCATGCTAAAAACCATCTATGACATCAAGTCAACCAGATTTGCGCTGTAAGGTAGAGATTGAAGTGTCATGTCGCCATGTTAGCACGGCTGTCGTCATTTCTTATCAACCAATCAGAGCGCTGATAATATTTTTTCGAAGCAACCTACGCCTCATTAACCCAAAGAAGTTGCTCTCGCTTATAGGTCGATGTACGCTTCTATCAATACTTCACTGGAAGTGAAGCTTATGTCAATGGTACCCAGAGATGAGGTCAATATATAGCAACATTCGACACGCCCATCGCTGGTAATTCCGACCAGCGCGTTCGGATATATCCGCGAGGCTGATATTTCTCAAGCTCTGATTCTTGGAAAGCCACCGAGACACTGCAGAGAAAGTCGTTGCCTTCGATCTCGCTAACTTATGCTTTGCTTAGGCTGCCCGATCTGTGAGCATAGCGTTGCGCTACTGAGTTCAACATCCTCAGAATATCGCGGAACCACAAATTGTCAAGATATCGGTCTCGACTAGCCCAGTGCTAAAGCACGCTCTGTCTGGGGAAAAGTTTTGTAAGAGGCGCCAAGGCGCGACCAGAGAGATCTTGGCATTACCCTTCCTCTTGGCATACCTTATTAAATAGGTGACGTTACAACGCTGTTGCTTTCGCTTGGGAATGTGGCTGATAAAAGATACTAATGAAATTTATCGATATTGAAGACTATCTTCAGAAGCATTAGTCGGCCGTCGGATTGTATCTGCAGCTTAGGTAGGTAGTAAAAGAATTGTCATAAGACATGAAGCGCCATAATAAAGTAGCCCAGAAGCCAGTCTAAAATTGCCTAACTGACCAAACTATTGCGTCTGTGCTTTGCAACCAATCCCTTCAACACTCTGACAGGAGCTAATGCGGAACGGACCATGTTCGAGTGTTGAGTATACTTTGTATTGATATAGGCTTGGAATAATATTATCGCAGTGAGCGAATACCTTAGCACCATCGCTCATACCGACTTGGCCTTGCCGGAGACTCATCAGTATACGAGTTCACTCTTCAATGCACAAATACACAGGGAAGCCTTGATGGCAAGTGTCAGGGTATCATGTATAAGTAACTAAACCAATATATACGTTATGGAAGAATATAATTTAGAAAGAAGGCGCTCGCTCATGCTCATGGCTCTGATAACCACCCTTGACTTGCGCTTGTGGCAAGTTCCTCAACTCTATTGAGTGCTCGTCGCTAAATGTGCTCAGGCGCTCGTGTTGCACCCTGACCTCCTCCGTCTTCATGACGCCACCCGAGTTCAGGGACGCCTTCATGCCGCTGACGCTTTCGTCAGAGTCTTGTAGGTGCTCTTGGGACTCTTGCCAGCCGGACATGATAACCACTGAGTTTCGACCATATCGTGAGTTGGGTCCGTATCGCCTCGATTGTCTGGCTTGTGATGATGGGACCGTGTTCCTGGTTTCGTGGTCGTTGGGGGTTGTGTTGGTCTTGTTCTTGTTGTAGCTCCTTGAGCTTGACTTGAGTTCGTGGTAAAGCATTCGCCTGGTCTGGATTAGTATTGATCTTGAAGATTTTGGAGGAGAATGGAACATACAAGACAGGAATACAAATAGCCATGATGGAGGCAGCAGGTTCTGTCAAGGTCCAGATGGTAAGGTCGACACGATCGTAGGTGATGTCTTGGCTCTTCATGTTGACAACAAGAACAGATTTGACAATACCAGTCATACCAGCACTATTGAACGTATTAGATACCGAGACTACATATCTTAGAAAGCAGTGTGAACTTACATGGCTCCCAAACTCATCGCAACTGCAACTCCAAGTCGCTCTCGTCGTCGCATCGTCATTCGCATCAAGATGGCCCATGGGAGGAGTGCAAGCACAAAGTCGAGGACAGCCGAGTAGTCTGGAGTGAGTTAGTCTATGGTGTCGCCTAACGACGGTTTGGAGAAAACTCACATGCGGCAAACAGCTGGAATTGAAGGAGCGCTGTTGGATCCCAACAGGTACCGGGGACCTTCTTATCGAAGACTCTGGCAAGAGGCGAGCATTTGGCGAGACCAAAGATCCAAACCAAGTTCATCGAGATGTTGATGGTGATGATGACGAAGATGAGGAAGTATTTCATCCACACGTTGGTGGCAATTCGGTACAAGGTGATGGCGAAAGATGTTTTACTCGTCGTCGTCGCGATGATACCGAAAGCCGCACCGACAATGGTGTTGAGGTTTATTGTTCTCAAGTTCTCTTCACTGACTGTGTTCATATGCCGTCCGAAACCCAGAGATACCAAGTACGTATTGATGGCGACAGAGATCATTAGTGTCACCTAAGACGAAACATCCATCGGTTAGCGCCAACAGACTCGAAAGCTTGAAGATGGAGGTTGAACCAACTCACCTGGGCCGCGATGAGAAACCAGTCATCGTACCACAAACCCTTGCCTCTCCATCTTTTGCAGTAGATACGCAGAAACAACAGAATAAGAGAAAGAAGCGCCAGCGTCCATATGCTCGCAAGCAAGCGAGTACCTCGCTCTTCTGCCATTGCGAAACTATCACTAGAGGATGTGACAAAGAATTAAAAAGAAAAAGGATCTCACGATCATCGGAAAAAACAAAGCAAAATTGGTAGATTCAACGCCGATCCGATTCCATCACAAATCCTGGTTGCCTTGAGGGACCCTGGGCCTGGGGAGATATATGTATAACGTTGTACTGATCATCAAAGAGTCCCCATTGCGCCCCTCATTTGGGAGTATGAACTAGCGTCAGGCCCAGGAGTAACCTTGGATGATTGGTTCCGACTCCGAGGTTCAATCATGCCATCAACAGCCGATGTGGTAAAGATTGGCAAAATGGCCGTGGCTGAAGGCACTTTTGCCCCGACGCATTGATGGCGAATCCACTCAGGACCTCCGGAGCAAAATCCTGTCTTGCAATACGTAGTAGGGCTGCAGCTAAAGCAGAACAGAGTTCCACTAACCACGGCACCCCTTTCTTTGCTACAGTACTGTACTGTACAGTAGAATTAATGATGCAGTCACTGCCATCGGAACCTCTCGCCACTAGTTTGCAAGTGCCACTAGCTCGGCGCTGGTGGCTGAAAAGGATTCTAGTAGCTTTCACAGTGAGGACAGTGGCATAGTAAAGCAGCCAATGATGTTGACGAGGATGCTTCCTTCGCCAGGGACTAATTCTCAAAAAGTCCCCTTGGTCAGGGCTGAACTGGGAGATGCATGCTAGGATCAAACACGCTGCCGAGCCGACGGAAATTTTTGTTGCCAATTGCCTAGACAATCTGCATCAATTGTCTGTGTGCAGAATTATGAAACATGAAATGTGTTGGTTCTTAAATGGCTGTTGCAGTTGCAGGTATGGCATCTGAGAATTCCACGTGGGCGTTAAGAGGAAACGGTGATGATCATTTCCATTATTGTCAGAGAGGCAGCAGATCCGGCTCGCTCGGCACGAACGAACACTCGCATGAACCGTGTGTTGGCAGATCTCGTCTCATAAAAAGTGAGAAAAGACAGAAATCCAAGGTGACATGCTGTTATCCAGCAAGGACCGGGGGATCATCGTGTAGGCGAATGTAACGTCAGGGAGAGATTCATAATTTCCCACGCGAGCTAGGGACGACAATCCCATGGAGAATGTGGATCGAAATTTATCTAACTTAACCTTCTGCATTCTTTCACCCACGCAAATTCCGTTGACAGCGGCCGCGGACTTGGTCTGCACAGACTACAAACAGAAGAGCTGTGACACGAAGGAAGCTTACCAGAGAGACCGTCGTTTCTCTAGTCTACTTCACTGACCAACTTCTATACGAGTAGCCTAACAAAGGGGAAGCCCAAGGTACCCGCGCCACGCTCCAGCTGCCAAGAGGTACTAGAGGAAAATCTCTTGTCCATCTTCTCCACTAAAAGATCCTTCGGGACAATATCCGCAAGGCCGGACTCCTGTTTATAATGGAGACAATGCTATAAGCTCGTCTTCCGAGTCGCTATTCCTGGAGTCAATGCCTCTACAAGTCTCGGGGCGACATCTTAATCACGCAACGTCTCCAAGCGAAGGATGACATGTTGGTCCTTGGTCCTCGCTACGGGGCAACTGTCGGTCGATTTTTAGAGCAGTTTTACCATCTCCTAGCGCTCATGTAAGTAAAGCTAAGCCTAAACCAGTCACTGTTGCGACTCTCTAGCATCCATTTTCCCCTTCTCTGTCAACTAATTTAATCTCGAGGGTCCCCCCCAACGGCTTTTATTTCCTCTATCACCTCGGAATTAACGGGATCCGGTACTGGGGATTGCATTACCCGACCCTACGGCTGATAGCCTAGTCAAGAGCCGGTGAACGGTACGATGGGTATCTGCATCAGTAGCTGTGATAGCCGAACGGGGCGATGAGATTTAGAAGAAAAAAGAAACAATAACAAGAAACAACTGTCGACAAAGACGTCTTCAATGACTCGAGATTGCAGATTCATGGTGGGGGCAGCTGAGCAACCTTCGGCGTAGCAGAGGAGATGGGGAAGTGATCGACAGTACTAACTGAAGCATAATTTTTGGAGGTTGGGTTGCCCGTCTTTGCTCACCAGTCACTACCAACCCGACATCTTGAACCCCCAAAGTGACATCCGTTGAGACCATCTTAACAGCCCAGTTTTTCAGGCGGAGCGCAAGGGACTTTCCTCGGATCTAATAATCGTTCAAGGGCCAACCCGAGTGCAAAGGCAAATTACACAAGCATTAGCCATGCTCCAAGCATGGGGGAAGATCCGAACATTATGCGACCATTGGCCCACCAGCCCTTTACTCTTAAAGAACAGCTGAGCCGTGATCGACATGTTTTATTGCAAGTTAAGCCACTGATGCAAGTTTGTCTTGTCTCTCTCTAATTATACGAGCTTCCATTCTCTCCTTCCAGAACAACACCCTAGAAGCTCACTTGTTCTTCATAGCAAGCCACAAAGATGCACTCAAACACACTAAGCCTCTTCCTGGCTGCTGTCTCAGGATTGACACTTTCCGAGGCGTCCGTTCTCCCGCGTCACCCTCCTGCAGGTCCTGCTGGAGCTTACCCTCCTCCCCCTCCTCCTGCCGCTGGTCCTCCTGGCCTTGGTCCTCACGGTCCCAGAGATCCTGCTCATCCTCCCCCTCCTCCTAC
>JABFEW010000419.1:0-32636 GCA_013618405.1 Fusarium hainanense | reverse complement strand
AGTTTTCTGTGACTTACATCCTCGCATAATTGGCATGGTAGGCATGGTTGATGCCTGTAAGATCTGACTTGATCTCGGGAGAAGAGTGATAAACTGTCCCTTGGCGATCGACCTGTATTTCGGGTAGTCGAGGCTATCGTACCTAATAGTCTTGCTCTCGAAGCATACTTCTGCCGAGAGTGGTTCGATTTCGCTTGGTGTAGGTGCGAATGCCGATGCGGCACATTTGAGTCCAAGACCCGTGGGGAATTCGCGAAGTCGGTTGCTCGTTATGGCGGCGTAGAAGAAACTGACGAGAAGGTCGACGACGTTGGGGTTGTTGACGATTTCGTGCTCGATACTTTGGCAAAATCCGAGTGACAGGTACTGAAAAAGGCAAAGCTGACTTTCGCAAACAAAAGGCTTGATAGCCTCGAAGGAATTCCCTGTTCTTCGATGACAAACAAAGCAGTATTTCGGGCAATTGACTAGTCTCTGAAGACTGAATTGCATTGCTATCAAGATGATGTTGAGAGCGTCTGCATCTCTTGATAGATAATTCCGTTCTAAAAGTTCTAGGTCAAACTGGTCGGAGCTCTCGTCATGATTCTTGACAGCATTCATATCATGGGTGCCCGTGCTCAATTCAGCATACAGTTCTTGCGCTTGGTCCCATGAAACTCCCTCTGATAGTCGCAGGCGCAGGAGCTTTGGAAACTCCTTGTTTAAAAGGGTATCGAAGGATAAAGACATGCAAAGAGGGAGGAATGGACTTGAAGATTCATCCCTGCTTTTGATCTCCTCGTCTGCACTTTCCAGGTCGTCGCCTTCGAATAATCGTGTAGCAGATATGGAGGACGGGTTCGGGCTAGTACATTTACCAAAACTGAACTGTATAATGCTGCGGTCGGAGGGTTCTAAGAACGTTGAGAGTAGGGGATATTCGGATGTTAGCTTGAACATCATGACAACGTAGTCCGATGGATTGAGCCCCCACGCTTCCAAAGCTTCTTCGGGGATCTTCAGCTTCGAGGCATGTATAGAAAGTGAGAAGTTGCAGAGGCCTCCGTGTTCTCTATCCTCGACTGGAATCCATAGATGATATCCTTCGCTTCTTGCTTCTCGTAGGTGGCGTTTTAATCGTCCTGTGATAGCAGCAGCAGCAGCAGCAGCAACAGCAACAGAGGGGTCCTTATTGTGCAACGATGGTTCCCTCGCCGGAATAGGATCAATATCCATATCGTCAAACTCGGTTTCATAGAAGGATTCCTCGTCGCTATCGGAAGTGGTGGCGTCTTCATGTGAGATAACGCCGTCAAACTGAGATGAAGACTCTAGCTTTTTTGTCAATGTATTCGAAATCAAGGCGATGACATCTGTGACACTTTTGCCGTTAGCCAGATCAGATATTTCCTGCAACCACTTTTCCAGGCCGACGACAGGTTCTTCGGACGAGGTGAAGATCAGGAAGCTTGAATGTCTGGGGTATGCTTCTGGTTCTGTTGATAGGGCTTGGATCTCGAGGGGTGATTCTGCATGAGTGTAGGTGTTGGTGTAGGCGGAGGCGTAGGTGTAGGTAAAGACGATCTCTCCGTCAGACTCGCCCTTACGGAGATCAGAGACATTAGGAAGCTCGCCGCGGTTGGCTGATTCTATCGCAGCTTTGGCGTCGTCGTTGAACTGTTTGATGCCCATGACTCGTTCGTTCGTTCGTCCGAACAGCTTGTCTGAATGTTGAATGTGAGATGGAAGATTGCAAGGCACAGCCCGGCCGCATTGATATAAGGCAGACAGCTAACCCTAAAATTAGAGTTGATATGGAAAGAAGGTTGATAGGAGACG
The DNA here is from genome assembly GCA_013618405.1 of Fusarium hainanense. Lineage (NCBI taxonomy): Eukaryota > Fungi > Ascomycota > Sordariomycetes > Hypocreales > Nectriaceae > Fusarium > Fusarium hainanense. The sequence continues at coordinate 30,815 of JABFEW010000419.1, read as the reverse complement.
AAATATTTGGTCGCCTTATGAAAACCTTAGACTATGCTTTTACCTAGAGGTTGGTAGCATGAAAGCAAAGAGGAAAGGTGTTTAGGTATAACCTGCAAGTGCCCAGCCATGATGCGCTTCTGTTGGTAGCTGGTGGACACTGCTGCCTGCCTGGTATGGATCTCGCAGGTAGGTACCTAAGTAGTAACATAAGAATTGTCTTGTAAGGATTAAGTTACAATAATAAAATAGCCTAGGTGATCGTCTACATCGGAATGAAGTGACCAAAAAATTTCATCTCTTAGGATCTCTGGGTTAATTCTTCTAATACCCTGAGAGCAAGTCAGGCAGGTAGTTTGGTAGGTACCAGTTATCCATCCATCGCGAATGTGGGGTAAAGTTTGCTTTTAGGTTGTTTCAAGGTTACATGCACATACTCGAAGAGTAATCAAACAAATTTAAGCAATAGTCTCGATGAAGAATAGGTAAACTCCTCGTTGAAATGAGAATGCTAGGTTATGGCATTTATGTCTATATCCACTGCCTTACTTGGATATGGATCCATGAGCCTAGTTCAGCACCCCTGATCAGCCTTACCGATTTAGTGTATGTGGAGGAGCCTAGCGGTCGATCCTTTTGCCTGGGGAAATAGAGTTCTAGTGCTACAGAAAAGTACAAATACTTTCATTAAAGACATCCCCATGGATACACTGTTGCCTGGTACTCTATTAAAGCTAAGTTCATTTTAATCGTCTCAGTAGGTACCTGCTAGAGAAATGGAAATGGGTTTCAAGACAAGAAGATACGCCATATGTACAAACGCTTGCATCCATAGGTACCTACTACCTACCTCGCTTGATGCTAGCAGGTGGATAACAGAAAAGTTACCTAGGTATTCTCAAAGGCTTAGGCTACAGGAATAAAGAGGTAGTCTAAGTGCTAGCCTAAGCTAGCATGAGATGACTAAATTATGTCGTCTCTTATGCCCTCAGGGCCAATTTATCTGATGCCTTGAGGGCTATCGAGTGCACCATTAACTGAGTAGGTACTTGCATTGCTTCTAAACACTCTTGTAGACGGTAGATCTGAAGATAATGGCTGCATTGGACGTCCTCATTCAAGCCTCCTCCTTCTTCTACCTTCACAACCACCTTCTCTCTTAACTTCCCTTACCATCTGTTGCGGGAAACTCGCTTGATTCACCTTCATTGTTATATTCCACCCTTCCCAGATGCTTCTTTGTCCTAGTAACGGAGAAGTCGGTTGCCCATCATTCACCACCAGATTTCCACCAGCCTCTACTATTTCGTGTCTCCATGGACTCGTAACTACCAACTGTCGCTATCGCGCCATCACGGCCCCATGGTTATCAATATCTTCTACGACAGACAATGCCGCTTCGTCTCTCGTCGTCTGACATATCTCATCCTTGTTCTCATCGTATTTGTCTATGCCTTCTCTACTAACCTGTTTCCAACTGTCGTTGCAGTCGAGGCTTTCGAAGATGCTGCAAAGTGGGATGCGTCGAACAAGATCAAGGGCCCCGTATCTGGTTTTCGCGACTCTCTTACTCAGGGTGCTATGGTACTGAATCCATTCAAAGACTTGGCCGTAACCCTCCGGTTCGTGTGCAAGACTCATTTCAGGACGTTTCTTGGCGGTCAGATTGGAAATGACTACATGTTTCATTGTCCAGCTCGCTCACACTTGATGAGGATAGGGTTCTTCTCCCCCGGTCCATGACTGACGCTTGATTTATTGCTACTATGACGCTGCTGTCAAGAAGACAAGAGAAGGAAAGGATCCTGAAAGCAAGCTACCGTTAAGTCGGCGTCGCGCTCGGTGGTCGCAGGGCTTCAGGCCGACCATTTAGGGACCTTCAGAAGCCATGATAAATACAAAATACCAACAAATACAAAGATTTGAGGTGCGATCTGAGTTAAAGGCTGGTCTGATGAGGTAGCTAGCTTGAGAATCTATGGCTGCTGATTTTCTAGTGGGTTATTCCCTCTCTAGTTGTATATATCCGAGATCCTCTCTTGGTCTTTCTCAGATGAGGTGATTATCTGTTGATGATGAAGTGGAAAGGATCAGAAGGTGCAATTATCATAGGATTGACAAAACCATTCAGAAAGTGAGGGATTCGTCCATACCGAAGACTATCATGAATGTTATTGAGGAGTTGGTAAGGAGTAATTTCAAGATGGACAATGTACAAAACTCATGGGTGAACTACAGCCCAGAAATTACTAATTTAAAATGAATACCCTAAAGTACATGATAGTATCATGAATACCTAGATGGGTTAGAGGATTGGGTGCTCTTGGCCGGTTAATAAACGCCTATCCATATGTTGCTTGGTAGATCAATCTCCCCTATGGTATCGAGGGTCTCAACTCCTTTCCCGGATACATCATAGAGATGAACGCTCCTGGACTCTTGTCACTTAATAAACCAGGTAAGGAGAGGGTCAACATCAGCTGGGTTCGCCAGGAGGCTCCTCGCAACTTCTGGCTGGAATATAACTCAATAAAGAATGTATAAATATCAACTAGATCGTATACTTCTCATTTACTCTTTGGAGAATTCTTTAATCCAGTTACAAGGGGTTAATTGTAGCAGCAAGAACATGGGATATTGATGTTCAACCTTTTTTTGTCTTCCCTTTTAATTGTATTCAACAGTATCGCCATTTGCAGGGCTAACTGAACGCCAACCTAGACCCCAGTAATAATAAAATAGCAGCTGGACCTACAGCTGTCTAGACTTTTGGTTGATCTAAAGCTCTACGTTTTAATTTTACTCCTATGCAATTGCAGAGCTGGTGAGTAACACAGGCCTTGAATGAATGTTCTTTCGTTGTCATCCCCAAAACATACCACCTCATCTCCGACCGTTGAAGAAAGAGGAGATACAGATATCAGACCTTGATAGATGTATAGGAATTTTCGTGTAGAGCAAGAGAGAAGAATATGGGCCCGGGAAAGGAGGTAGCAAAATAGTCTAGGTTCAGGAGCAGTTGAAATTGTGCAGCACAGCAGAAAGCAAGAAAACACGTGCCCAACCCACGCTGCAACCGTTCAACCAGATCCTTTCCTCCCATAGTCTTCATCGCACACGGTTGTGTGCCAGTCCAGGTACCTCATCGGATGAGTGTAAATGGGAAATATCGAGAAACAATGCCAGCAGAGTAAATCTGGCAAACGACACATGCAATATAATAAGAGACCCCAAATGAACTCCAAGCAAGAATATCCCGGATCATTCAAATGTGCCGAAGGGCGGGATAAGCTCCTGCGACAATTGATGGCAACAAGCGAGATTTGCCTGGTCCAAAGTCAGATTTTCTTTTACTCTCCGTACCAGCACACAGGCAACCATGCCCTTAAATAACCGGGTTTGGAATCTTGGACAAACCATACGTTTAGTATTGGCATCTTAATTGTGCTGGAACAGCACACTGATAGACTCTCCGTGGTGAACACGACGAATTGCCTCGGCAAATACTGGAGAAATGTCAAGGACCTCGAGCTTGGGGCATAGTCGGCGGTGCTCTTCTTGAGGAACCGAGTTTGTAACCAGCATTTTGTCAATAGAAGAGGCGTTGATACGAGCAATGGAATCGCCGCTGAATACTCCATGTGTGACGAGAGCGTAAACCTTAGTTGCACCCTCCTTCTTCAGGAGTTTCGCTGCGCGGGTGATCGTGTTACCGGTATCGATGATGTCGTCGACAAGGATGCAGATGCGATTAGAAACATCACCAACTAGCATCATACTCGCATTTCGGTGCTCGGTGAATCGGATAGGGCGTCGCTCCTTTGAAGCATTAGATGAGCTTTGGTCGTCTTGGGAAGGACCAGAGGTTGGCGGGATTACCTTGTGAATCAAAGCAAAGTCTGTCTTTAGACTGTCGGCGATCAAAGTGGCTCGCTTTGCACCCCCAGCGTCGGGAGAAACGATAACGGCGTTTTGATGACCCTGAATGTTAGTCTGAATATAGTTCTGTAGCAGGGCTTTTCCGTAAAGATTGTCAACAGGGATGTCGAAGAAACCCTGGTATTGAGGATCGTGGAGGTCCATGGTGATGATGTGGTCGGCGCCAGCGCAGGTAAGTAAGTCGGCGACAAGAGTACCAGCCTGGGCAATCCATTGCTTATAGCCTGGTTTAGGCTGGAAGACGGAGATGTTAGACTGGTTTTCGTAGTCGTGTGTGGTATAGGCACTTCGCTGCGAGGAGGTCGAGTTTTCGGGCTGGTGTCCACGGCTTTCGGAAGTGGTGCTTGAGAAAGTGTCTGAACGGCGAGGTGTTGGGTGACCGTTGGTGCCGTTTACACCATTGGCAGCATCGATAGCAGTTTTCGAGAGCTTCTCGGTCAAATTGGTGACACCATTGGGTAGCCCAGCCGACTTGGGACCACCGGGACGGGGTGTAGGGGGGACACTCTCAAATGTGTAGTCCTTAGAAGCGCCGGAAACTTGCGACAAAGGAGCGCCGGCTTTGTTGTAAGGCCAGTCAGGCTGTCGGGAGTAAGGAAAAAGAGGCACAACGGCAGTCACTCGCTTCGCGGAACCGGTTTTGCAAGCCGAAATCATGATACAGAGATCGATGAGGTTGTCGTTAACGTTGCCGGAGCCGGATTGTATGATATAGACATCTTTACCGCGGACCGAGTCCTTGATTTCGCAACGGCTCTCGCCGCCACTGAATTTTCCAAGGATGCGATTGCTGGCTGGAACACCAAGAATTTGGCAAACATTTTCTGTGAGTTGCGGGTGGGAGTTACCTCCCAGAACAACGATATTGCGCACCATGTTGACAGTGAGGTTGGTGGATTTGAAGTTGAAGTAGAGGTTGTCGTCGGCTAGACGAGCAAAAAGTTTTGACTGCGGCGAGGGACGGAAGCGGAAAACGGGGTGTGTGCGTGTGGAGGGGCCCCGAATCGGAGGGGTGAGTACGTAGTTTTTTTTTATGAGGGGAAGAAAGTGATCGAGTCAAGAGCTTTCTAGCGGTGGAATGGACCTTCGGTTGAGGTTGAAGAGAACGGGGAGATTGGAGGCAAAAGAGATATGACTGAGACAAGCCGAAACGAGTTGAGTCCGAGTCCAAACCCAAGAGAGGTTGCGTTGCGTTGGAAGTTTTAGGTTAACCTACCTGATGAAAAGACCTGAATTTATGAATTTTTTTCCAATGTCTTCCTCCTCAATGGCGGCCCCGGCTTTTTGGAGCGCAGTAACTGCAAGCGTGCGTGTGGAGTGGGGTTTGCCGTGCTTATTGGATCTGAATGGTTCTGGAAAATATTGTACGGTACAGGATAGAATGTCTGTATTATTAGCCGATGGTAATTATCGACTGCTTTGGGTCTCGTCGCGACCTGAGGACCAACAGGGGCTCAGGACCGAGAGTTTATGCACAAAAGTCGGGTCGGAGGAGGGCCAGCCGACGTCACTGTGCTGCACTGGGATGAGGTGCACCTGAAGGCTGAGACTCAGTGCTCGGTAGCAGGTTTCAATGCCGAATAGCAGGGCAGGGATTCCCAAGTAAATAGAAGGACAGCGACTGCAATGCCGGTGTCGGAGACAGAGCAATGTGGTGTAAAGCTTTGGAGCAAAGTCGATGCGAGCCTCGAACTGCGGCTCGTCAAGGTGAAAGAACTATCTATCACGGGCCAAAGAAGAGAAGGCAAGTAGGCGGATGAGGTGATGATCCAAAGTGACGACGAATCGATCAGATGAAAGTCGAGGTTGAATCGAGTGGCTCGGTGATCGGTCGTAACAGCCGTCCGTGGGTGGAGGAGTGGAGATGACTGGGGAAGCGTGCGACGCAATGAATGTCAATGTCAATATCAATGTCGATGAAAGAGGAATATGTCAGGCGAAGGTTTAGAAGGAAAGCAAAAAATAATTTTTACTCGAATTGTAATTTTAATAGTGCCACCGAATCAAGCCTTCTGTTATGGTGTGCGGTTTATTGCGATGCGAACATCCAATGGGTGGGTATCCGTAACTTTCATTGTGAAAAAGAATAATACCCATGGAAGGTACTAAGGTAGGCGCTACCTAGGTAGGTACAACTACAAGTGAACCTACTGTACCTAGCAGACAGTGTAACGAGCAAGAGATGATGACATGGTTGCACTTGCCAAGGGCTCTTTCACACATGGCAGATCTTTTGAAAAGAGGAAGGCATGGCCCGACTGTTCTTATATCTTCAAAAGAGGATATTACCGTTTAGCATTTTGTGACGCCCAACTGATCGAGAGGATATCCGCATCCAATATCGATTGAACGATTATTTCTATTCTTCTTTTTGCGCCAAATTATTAATTGACATACCAAGGTAGGTCCTAGGAGATCCAGTCGAATTGGCCCAGGTACCCACCCCCGCTGATTCGCTTGTGTTCAGGGTATCGGCCAGTACCTACATTTGAAGCCTTGCTGTCCCGCAATTTTCGACGGGAACCATCATGGATTTATATGTGTGCTGTATGAAAATATATAGAATAAAAAGACAATGGAAGCCCGAGGTGCCGAACAGGGATAATCACTAAAGGTGTATTTGTATAAGTAAGGCCAGACCGCCCATGTCTGGAACTGACTGTTGAGTCTTGAAATAATCAACCTCTGTTGAAAACTACAAACAAAAGAAAGGACTGTGCGACGCTGAATCTGCAGCCTGGCAGGGGGGTTCAGTCAGTTGACTTGTGCTACAGTAGGTATGGATATATACCTAAATATTGTATCAACCGCTCAACAGAAGTTATAGGTACCTATGATTGGTACATGGTTGATACTACCAGTCATTCATTCTCTCGGAGACTGCCCGGCTTCTACCCATCCACCAATGTCTTCACAGTAGGCATGCACGCGACCTCGTTATTTTACACACAGCATCACACAATGAGCCAACTAAGAGTCTAGTATCGACCTCATGCCCTAATCAATGGGTATGCTGTGCACAATACACGGCCACGGTTATTAGAAAAGTCCTGACACACATAGATTACAAGTAGGGATAATGCCACCAGTGAGCAAAGGTGTAGCTGATGACGGAAGAAATGAAGTTTGTAAAGTGATGCACTCTGACGTGTGCCTCCCGTTGACCTCTCCATCTCTAACCAGATTCACATGCAAATAAACAGCGCATTAGCTTGACTTCGTTTCTATTGGATCTGGCCTCCAGTCATTTATTCCATTCCGATCAAACCTTGAAACGCACGATGTAGCCATTGTATTGGCTCTTACTGTATTACTTACCTGGGCTACTATGAATTGACACTTTCCAGCACAGCGGTATCTGTCGTGTGCAGATAGGTCTGTCCAACACCGTAGGTACGTACCTACCCACCATAATGCAATAAACAGTCTTCTTTGAGTCCAAGCTGCTGATTGGCCACACGTCACTTACCTTTTTTCCCCTACCCCAGAGCCTCATCCTCTCCACCAACAGACCTTTCCCTCACTGTCTCGCATTACATCTCATTGAGCTTTTGGGAAGTTCAATCAAATCAAACGCAGCCATGAAGATTCTTGAAGCGCAATCCGCTGTCCTTACAAATTATGAGGTCTATCAGCACGTCACGGAACAGCGTGAAAGATACAAGAACGCCAAACGCAGAGGACCCCCAAACCTCGAGACTGTGGTTCGCGAGGTAAGATTTTTTTTTTGTCCTATTTCAAAGTTCTAGGAACTGCTACACGGAATCATCGTTATCAAAAACAAAACTAACATTATTGGCAGCTCCTTCAATATCTTCGCACAAACCCAGGTCCTTTGAGTCAGGAACCGCTGCCGTACACTGAAGGCTGCATCTCCAAACTTCTCGAGCGCCTGCGACCTTACAACCTTGCCAAGGGCGAGGTTGTCATGATCATCAACCTACGTCCCGCCTCAGTTGCTGCTCTCAATACGGTTGTTGAGGATATGTCTGAGCGTTTCGACGAGGAGCAGCAAGAAGCCATGGTTAACATCATCGCCGAAGTCCTCGGCCAGTTCCCTGCTTCTGAAGAAGATGCTGAAGAAGGCGGCGCTGACGTCTCTATGAACGACGCCGCTGCTTGAAATCTAACATCGCCAATACAACGCCGAATTACACACCCGCACCACGCACCCTACCAATTAACCTGATGCATTCTCTTCTTGAAAAACTTATAGTATGGCGCATGTGCTTGCACTCTGGCTATTGGCGCCTGTTGTTGGAGTCACTGCTGTCTTGCACAGATCCTCGAAGGCCAGCTTCAGCAATTCACCCGTCACTGCCGAACATTCGACATATCGATCCGCCCTGAGAGCCTGCGCCACCTGATATGCTTCTTGAGGATAGATGATGCCGTTTGGATCATCCTCTGATCTCAGGTCGCGCTTCAGACCCAAGATGATTAGTGGTAGGGTGTCGAACCGCTGAAACGATCTTTTAACTTCATCGATCCACTATTGACTATCAGCTATTCCCGTTCTTGACACAAGAGGTGATCGGTAATACACTCACGTATCTTTGCATATTGATGAGACTCAGCCTCTGGCTGATGTCGTAGCAAATGACGATGGCATCGGGGTCCAGCGTTCTCCAGTTGTCGGGGCACGACGTGTCAAAGAACTCGAATTGGAATTGTTTTGCCCCTGTCTTGATGCCAAATATGTAAGGCTGGTCGATATCACGAAGCATAGGAATTGGATTGATATGTTCGCCGGCACTGAGTCGGCTGAAGAAGCGGTGTTTAGTATGGGATACCCAGAGATTCAATAGATGAGTTAGACTCTACATACGAGAGAAATGTAGTCTTGCCGCATTTTTCATCGCCTACAAGGAGAATCTTGATCACTTCCAGGTCCATGGTGAGAATCTTGCGGATTTACTGAATTGTACAAAAAATAATACCGATGGATATATCGAAGATCAATCAGCCAGGACAACATGAGCGGGCATGGATTGATTTAATAGGTACTAAGTTAAGAGCCAAAGATAGAGATGAGATGAGAGCAGTACGTAACTTATCTCTGTCCCCCAACTGTGGCGTAACCTGCAACAAGCAGCCACATGATACCCCCACAAGCCACATCCTGAAACTGATGCAAAGCCCTTTTCCACTTGTAAAGTCTGATGGGCCTGCATATAATCGCCCAAAATTGGAACCCACCAACTTCACATGAGATCTTTTGGCCGTTGTCTTGGGCGTCAAAGGCCGCTCGAAGTCAGAATAAGCCAAATTCAAACTCGACATATCTCATCAAGTGGTGAATTATCTCAAGTTACTGTACACCAACAGCGAAAAACCTCCAAGTACCGCACCATGTCTGGCGAGTCAAATTATCAGTCATGGACCAAAAACGGTCTCATCCAAAAAGTCAAAGAGCTTGAAGCAGAACTCAGAAATCGGCCTGCTCCAGAACCAAAACCCGAAAATGAGATCCAACCCCAGAATGAAGAGGGAGATGCGGCCAAAAAGTCAACAAAACCCAAAGGGAAGAGAAAGATGGACCCCAGCAAGTATTCAACACGCTATATCGCCTTGAAACTTGCATATTTGGGCAAGAACTACGGTGGTTTTGAGTTCCAAGCTATGGCGAATGCTCCGTCTATTGAGGAGGAGTTGTGGAATGCTCTTACAAAAGCATGCCTCATCTTCCCCAACGATGAACGTATCGTCGACTTCGAATGCTGCGAATATTCGAAATGCGGTCGTACAGATAAGGGTGTTAGTGCGTTTGGTCAGGTTATTGGTCTCCGAGTGCGAAGCAACAGACCCCTGCCCAAGAAGCGAAGACGTCTGAGTGAGGCTGGCGAGGCAATGGTGATCGATGAGCAATCTGCGGAGAACGTGGAAGAAACGGAAGATGAGACATCAACTTTCGACCCCATCAAGGACGAACTTCAATACCCCCGTTTGCTCAACCGTGTTCTGCCACCTGATATCCGCATTCTCGCCTGGTGTCCCTCACCACCCCCGGATTTCTCTGCTCGTTTCTCCTGCCGCGAGCGCCAGTACAGATACTTTTTTACACAGCCCGCTTTTACACCAGAGCCTAGCGCTGGGGGTGCAAGGAACGGCTGGCTCGACATTGAGGCAATGCGAGAGGCAGCTAAGCGCTACGAAGGAGAGCATGATTTCCGCAACTTCTGCAAGATCGACCCTGGCAAGCAGATCACAAACTTTGTACGAACCATCTACGAGACCGATATCGAAGAGGTTCGAGATGTGAGCTCAGCCCTGCCGTATCTTTCCGGGTCACAGTTTGCCCCCGCCGAGGGCTTGCCTGCCGACAGCACTGTATATCCCAAAGTGTACTCTTTCAACGTTCGAGGTTCTGCTTTCCTATGGCACCAAATTCGCCATATGGTCGCTGTTCTTTTCCTTGCCGGCCAACGACTGGAGAAGCCTGATATTGTTACAAGGATGCTTGATGTAACAAACAACCCTTGCAAGCCCAACTATGTGATGGCCGATGAAGTACCCCTTGTACTTTGGGACTGTATCTTCCCCGGCGAAAACGATGCTCCTGTTGAACCAACGGCCAAGAAAACCGATGGTCTCGACTGGGTATATCTGGCAGATGATCCAGCACTGAGCAAGCCTGGCCCATTTGGTGTCATGGACGGCATGTGGGCGTACTGGCGAGAGCGCAAGCTAGATGAGCTGCTTTCGAACCAGCTTCTGCAGCTTGTCTCGACGCAGCGCAGTAAGGACCCTTCACGCCAAGTCACACGCCCTGAGCCTACCGGCAAGCAAGCGAGCAGTGTAGTCGTATATGAGGGCGGCAACGGTGGACGTATGGGAGGTCGCTATGTGCCACTGATGGAAAAGGATAAGCTCCAATCCCCCGAAGAACAGAACGAACGATATGCAATCAGAAAGGGATATGCTAGCTCAGAGGATATGCGAACACAGAGAGGAATCGGAAAGCGGAAGGCAGATGAAGCCATGGACGAGTAGAGATTATATATCACTTTTGGCACATAGAAAGTCCAAACTGAAAATAGTAAAACGCTCTTCTATGGGTATCATTGCTCAACTCTGTACTTTATCCTCTCCTCTCTGCTCGTACAAGCACCTCCTAACACCTCTCCATACTTCCTCCACAATTTTTCGCCGTGGTAATAAGCCCGGAAACACGACGACGACGTCGTCTTCACCTTCGACAATGACAATGAGGTAGTACCTGACTTCGAACCCAAGGAACGCTTCGTTCACAAGAATATCTTGGATCTTTTCGGTAGGTATGAACCTTGTCGCCGTTCCAGCAAGGTAGCTTCCGGGGCTTTCGCTTGTTTGCACACCCAAGCCTCTCATGACCAAAATACTCTCGCTCGCATAACCCCTTCGGCTGGATAGCCATAGCACAGCTATACTGGCGGGGACGAGGACGGACAGGGGTATATTCTGTGCGAGTGCGGCTATCGAAGTTGGTGCGCGGAGGTAAGAAGCTGGCAGGATCTTCAGAAGAGATGGCGCAGCGTAGACGAGCAATGGGTGGAGAGTCAGGCGCGCATGAAGCAGGAGAAGGGTGAAGATGGAGAGGACGACGCGACAGAGAAGAATGAGGGTATGCAAAGCTGGTGGAAGCGGTCGAAGATTCGTTACAGTAAATTCGGCGGTCGTTGGAGAGGGATGACGGATGTGAAGACGGGGCGATATGGAGAACATCGTGGCGATTTGTTTGTAGATTCGAAGAGTTGGTTGTTCAATCGTTGATCATGATGGTTCTCGGCGAGCAAACGAAGCAATTGATCGAAGCTGGTAGATGAACGAGGCAGCAACAAGTGCAGTCAGCATCGAAAGAGATCAGTAAGTCCCAGGGTATTGCGGCATGGCTTTTGATAAGACTAAACAAGAACGCATTATTCAAGGGTTTGGTAGTTGAAGGTGGATTGACGATGGCGCCCTTGAGCCACTGAAGCAACAAGCTGGACCTTATGCATTGGTAAATGGGTGGCGCAACAAGGACTAGACCCCACTACGCCGCAGGGAAGGAGGAGCGCTATATAAGTTGTAAAATTGTCACTGGTTTTCGACTGTAATGGTCTAACGGTGAAGGCGCTCAAACCCGCTCAACCGCCCATCCCAATTCTGGTCGTGTTCTTTGAGTACTTCCAGCCCTCCGCCGCGCCCCGCCCGAACGCTGCGGTGGCCGCCCACTCGTGCAGGTAACTCACGATGCTGGAACTTCTGCGGCCCTAAGCACTGGAGATGACCCTTGAGGGAGGTTTCACTCTGCAGAGATCTCTCCCCCGTCGCGTGGCGGGTGGGAACACGTTAGTGCGGGGGGATTTGGGATGGCAAGTGGATGAGATGGAGCAGCCAACTATCTTTTTTTTGTAATTTTTGTTGCATGATGTAGACGTCTAATAATCATGAAAAAGTCTCATTCAAGTCTTTGGCACTGTAGAGAATCCTTCTGGGCTTTCTTTTTGTTAGTAGAATGCGTTATGGCTGGAGTTGAAGTGAATTGAACCCTCCGTCACGTCGCATTGATAGTGCTATCATGAAGCCATCACGACCTCTCTTTGTAGGTTATCTAATCTATATAAATCACTGTCAAAATGGGTAGATGTCAGGTAAGCTGTAAGGTATCAAAGCAGTATATTCATTCAATTCGTTAGATACTAAAACCCTCCGGGGGAATCAAAATGCATTTCCAATCCAATCCAATCCTGTCCTGTCCTGTCCTGTCATATCAACCCCCCCATTCAATCCTCCACCGATGTCCAAATTTCTTTTCCGTCCATCATATCACACAAAACTCAAACAAGTGCCGCGAGGCAACATTGTAGAAAGCAGTCGCTACGTTATACCCCTTGGTATCCCTCAATTTTGCTCCTCCGTTTACTTGCAACGTCCCGAGTCGCCCATATTCTTGTTTGAGACCTCCAATTTCTTCCCCATGAATGTAAAATACAACCAACCAACGTTACAGCACGAGTGCCATTTTCATCTTCAAACATAATCTGTGAATATTTGTGGCCATGATTTGTACCGACCGCGGTGGTCTGACCAGAGAAATGTAAAGTCATGATTGCTTTCGTCGGCTTTCGTTGAAGGCGCCGATAGCTTAAAGATGCGATGTCGAATTAATAAAGAAAAGAAACAAAAACAAAATGCATTTTCTATGTGCCACAATATTCTCGAAAGAGCCATATGAACACAATGCACTGGTATGCGAATGGTGTCGACGTTAGATGACAGCCAACGCCAAGCACAGAAGCGAACAATCAAGTTCATAGTGAATGCCTAGAAAGGGAGAAAATATTGCACAAATTTCTGGCTGCGATCCCGATAGACCTCCTAGATCATCTCGTTCTGATGCAGGCCAGTTGACATGTGCTTGTTCCTTGAGTCAATGGGTGAACGCAGCACATCAGGGTTGAATGACACTGGTGGGGGAGACCTGAGTTGTCGTGGCATTGGAACGCTCTCATAAGGAGCCTCAAATGGAGGAGACCGCACATACTCCTTGCGACTGCGGCTGGCAGATCGAAGTCTCTCAGTGGCCTTGTGGATGCGTCCTGAGATGCTGCTGTCTCCGATGCTTCGGCCCCTGTTATGACCCTTGTGGGAGGTCGGGACTGGAGGGCTGGCCTCTGAAGCTTGATCGTTGCCAGAAGACAAATCGTCATCCATGACGATCTCAATCATCCCTGATGCAACAGCGCCCGCCTGTTGAGGTCGGTGGGCATGTTGAAGAGGGGCTGGTGGCGGCGGTGGAGGTGACGCAAGATGCCTCAACTCCTTAAGCACTGGAGGCGCGGGAGGTGGTGGAGGGGGGACGGGATCATCCTCGTGAGAGCGTCGTCGCTCTCCAGGAACAACCTCTTCAATTCGTCCTACACTGCTCTTGCGCCCGAAACGGGCTGGGCGTTGGCCAGGCTCATCGGGAATTGGAGCCGACATGCTGCGAGGAATCGAGGGTCGAGATGGGGGCTGGTAGACAGTTGATGGCAACAGAGTCAGACTAGGCTCCGCGCTGGGCTCCGCCTTCTCTGGAGATTGCTGAGGAGAAGCTTCTGGTGAGTGTCTCTGAGAGAAGGTGGCCGGGATCATAGGCATTTCAGGCCTGGGAGTGCTTCCAGACTGATCGTGATTGCCCTCGATAATAAGCCTCATAGCCTTTGGAGTGGCTGGAAGACCGATCACAGGGCCGTTTCGGGCGTACATGCTCCTCTGTGGTGGCTCTGTAGCGCTTCGAGGAGGGATATCATCGGATAGCTGCTTGGGCTCGGCCATCTCAACGGTGACTGCAAGGGCAGGAGAGAACTCGTTGGGGTGAGGGATAGAAGGTGTTTGTGCACGCTTGGCCAATGACTTACGACGCTCCTCGAGCTCTCGGGCAGCTTGCTCCTTCTTTCGCTGGCGCTCATCCTTCATCTGCTTTAGATCGCCGGCGTGCTCTGTAGAGGCAGCTCGACCATGAACAGGCATTGATCCGTCAAAGTTCGCCGCTTCAGAATTGGCCCTGCGCCGGCTCTCTGTGTTGTCCTGCTTACTCAGTGCTGGGGAGTTCAGACCTCGGCTAGCACTGCGGCTATGCTTGTTCCTGAATTCCTCCTGAGCTGCCATTGCTGCTCTGTAGTCCTCCTCGTCCTCAGAGCCCTGGTAGTGAGGTACAGTAGCAAGAGGAAGTGGAGAGGAAGGAGAACGCTGTACAGAACCGTCTCGGCCTTGGCTACGCCCGCGAAGAGTCAAGGCTGGTGGGCGATTTCGACTGTCGGGGCTCCTGCGACGGCTTGCTCGGCTTGACCCTCGGCTTCCAGGCTTCATGGTTGACCCGCTGACCTTGCGAACCGTGTTTGGCTCACCGACCTGACCATGTCGTGGAGTGCTTAAGTTCAAGAGATCCTCAGGAGACATGGGAATGGGTGAGGTCGGTGATCGCTTGGCTTTGGGCCATCCTCGAGCAGCGACCCGGCCTCGTTCCTCTGAGGGCTCTCTAGACCTGGCGGTTCGTTCGCGACTGCCCGGGCGGCTACGTGATGCATCCCGTGTTCTTGAATGACTACGCTGGCGGCTTCGCTGTCTTTTGGAGAAGTGGTTGGCAGCGTCGAGACTGTGGATGTAGTCTTCTCGATTTCGCACGGCTTGATGACGAAGACTTCGACCAGCGCTCGATGCAGAAGTGACGGAGCTGGTAACGGACGCCGGACCTCGACGGCGACTCGGCCAGTGGTAACGGGTCGATGAAGTAACCGAATGCTCCGGGGATGTTACTTCTTCATGGGAAACTCCAGGCTGCAGCTGCAGGTTGACGCCCAAGGGAATACGATCACGGGAACCATTCCGATGATTACGTGATGCTTGCTGCATCTTCATCATGACAGTTTGATCTGGTGGTGGCGGAAATTCTCCTTCGGAAGGCTGAACAACACGCTGGGCATGCTCACGCATCATCATTGGGCTTGCTGTGGCAGCGCGCTGCAATGCAGAGCCGAACATCATATTGTCATTGCCAGACGGGGTTCGGCCATGGCTGGATCGAGGTTCATAATCAGAGGGTGCGGCGGAAAGCCCTGCGGATCTTATAGCCTCCCTGTTGAGGTCCGATGGTATTTCTCCGATAGATGGTAAGCGACCTCGGGCTCGAGCAGATACTGGTGTATTGAATCTGCTGTTGTTGGAGGGACGAAGGAACGCTGTCGTGGCCTCATTGTTGGAGGCGTGAGACAATGCAGGCGAGCCGGCAGAGTCGGCAATGGGAGTAACACCTGCAGCAATAGGAGTCTGGCCTCCATCACCAGCGAAAAACTTCGACTTCTGCGCTTGGTCGCCAAATGAGGTTATGAGTTTGAGTGCAGAAGTCTTAGCGATGCTTCGCTGAGGGCCACGTTGAACGCCAGGGGGAGATAGCGGCGGGCTCAGTATCTCAGGAATACTAGGAGTCATGGACTGAAAGTTGAGTTGGGCAGCAGATGGAGATGCCCAAGGCTCCGTAGACTCTTGGTCAGTACAAGCGAAACAGCGGATTGCCAGCTGTTGCTGGCCATGTTGGACTGCCCATTCTCCCCACTTCCGAATGATAGCAGCCTGGCGCTCCCATACACCAGGCGCGGAGAGACATGTGAGGATCAGTGCTTCCATGTAACGCTTGTGAGAAACATAAACTTCAATAGCGTCGTTGTGCTCACCCATGCCAAGCATAATCGTTGCTGCAGCATGTACATCCCCGGACTCGAGCAGTCGCTGAACATAAGCTTGGCCGAGCTTTTGTTGAGACGCCTGACCCCCAATACCACTCAGTGCAAGAAGCATCCAGTCGGATGAGGTCATGTTTTCAAAGTTGGCATTCATGATGTTGGAATCAATATCACCAAGCCACTTGGCGAGAAGGATGCGGCTAGGAGACCCTTGAGGGTGTCTGCTCATTTCATCCCGGATCAGGTCCTCAATTTCCTTATTCCACCCAAAGATAGTGTTGAGCATCTGACGGCGCAGGTCGTCGTTAGTCAGGCGGGCGTTGTTAGAGCCCATGGCATGTTTGTATGGGATATCACTAAGACGAGCTCGTGTAAATTTGAAGAGATCATGGACCTTGTTATCGTCAGGGCTGCGGGGAACTTCGTTGCGTAGGCGAGAGGGTCTGCGACGCGAACGGCTGGAAGCCATAGACGAAACGCTGGTAGTACCAAGGGAATATCCCATTGAGTAGGCATCCATGTCCCGCGAGTTGCCTTGGGCATTGCCGTTGCCAATGGTAGATGACCGAATTGAGGTTCCCGCAGAGATGTAAGTATTTTCTGATAAGCCCCTGGACCTCGTCGACTGAGGATAACGACCAGGGGTTTGGGAGGATCCTGTCGAGGATTTTGATAAGGATGAGAGACCGCTTCGGCTGGAAACAGGGCTGGCTGATTCGTAAGGTTCGTTCCCGGAGTCGTAAGCTTGGCGTCTAGTAAGGCGGGCGAACGGTGACAGGTGATCTTCATCACTCTCGGAGATGTTCATATCCAAGGGGATTGAGCTGGACTCGGATTCGGAGGCAATAGTAGTGGCTGAAGTCGCCGACCTATCCCCCGTCTCCTCCGAGACTGGAGGTGATGGTGGCAACAAGTTTGCTGGATGCTGGACATTGGCGACCATAATAGCTGGTGAGTTGAGATCGAATTGCTGTGCCGTGTTGTTGGGGCCAAGAGTAAAAAGAGTGGCTCCCGGGCCATAGACGGCGAGACCTCGAACAAGGTCAAGAGTTGGAATGGGATCATGTGTGACGTGCTTTGTTCTGACATCCCATGATTGCGTTTGCCTATGTAGATGTTAATCAAAGGAACGGATCATGCAGCTAAGCGCGCGCGTAGCCTGGGATGTTTTGTGGCAGTGGCGATCTGCAAGACTTACGAGTCGGAATACTGAATTATGCGGCCGTTTTTGGACCAACCCATCCAATTAGGCCCGTCCATGGAAATCTCAGCTTTTCTGAGATTTCGAACAACTTTTGCAGGATCATCAGCACTATACTTCTTTGCCACGCTCCAGACGCGGAGGTCTCCATCCCGCATCTGAACCGCAAGCATATCCGACTTCTGTCGTGAGGAAGAAGCATGCCATGCAAGGTTGACGATTGGTGATGGTCCTCTAGAAGTAGTGAGATTATGTAGAATAGTAAATCGTGGCTGCAGTGTAGCCACAAACAGAGAGCCGTTTTGATAGCTAGATTCTTGTCAGTGAATATCAGATGGAAATCATGGAGCGGCTTACCCAATGGCAAATGTCCGACAATCAGATGAAGGAGCCAGTGCGGTTACGGCAATTTGGTCGATGGTTCGTGAAGAAACGTGTTCCGAAGTTGAAGGTTCAAACATGATAATGCTTCCTTTTGTGTTGCCTGCAAAGAAGGGTCAGTGGTTATGCGGCCCGACTCACTCTAAAAACACATACCAAAAGCAACATTTCCGTTCTTCATCCATGCTGCGACAGTCAAATGTTCGTATGAGGCAAATCGAGCGATTTCATCACCTGTCATCAGGTCCCATACAATTGCTGTCTGACCAGCATCGTAACTTACAACCAAGCGACCGCCGCCACTTTCGCTTTGGTTGTCAACGGCCAATAACTGAACCTCATCGGCATGTCGTGAGAATCTTCGTTCGATAGTAAGGGTATCATGGTGACAACAGACAACGGATGAGCCCTGGGCGTATAAAAACATTGAGGCCGTGGCGGCGCAAGGGTCAAAGTACTTGAGATCGGTAACGTGAGGCATGGTCGTGCTGTCTGGAACCTGAGAGGATTTGCTCCTTGCTGCAGACCTTCCTCCGGAACTCAATGATACGGTGCGATTCCGCGACGACGTGGCCACGGGGACGGACATGGTGGGCCTGATATCCTTTCTGAATTTCAACCTGCGTTTACGGAGCTTGCGTTAGCCAGTCGGATGACCAGAGAAAGGTACAGCTGCTAGGTCTGCTTGGGTGTTCGTCTTGTGCGACGCTGCACGTACTGTTCTGGTGCGAATCGATGTCGACGAGGAACAACCCCCCGATAGCGGGGTCTTTACGAATTGCTGCTCTCGAAGTCGCAGAAACAGGCGGAAAGCTACACTCAAGGGCTGTCTAACATGCCTCAGAATGTTTTGCTGTCCGCACCCGGACAATGATGGTTTTTCGATATTGCGGTGAGTTCAAGGTCTCGGATGGCGTTGTGCTGAAGTAAGTTTCGTCGTTGTGCAATACAGTCAAGCGGGTAGCGACGGCCAGGTGAGGTTGGACAACGAGTGGAACTCGTGAAGCTGTATGTCTCGGTCGCGATGGTGTATAATAGGCGGATGCGGTGAAGTCTTCGGAATGCGAATTAGTGTGAGATAAAGAAGTTGAGAGAGTAGAGTAGGAACACGCGAGGAGGCGTAGAAAAAGGATAGACGTGTGAGGAGATGGGCAGAGCTGTGGTTTTGCTCGTCGAGAGTAACCTCAACCAGGGCAACAGTTTGAGAAGGACGCTAGAGGCGCAAATCGGCAACAGCAAGAGTGCAACCGCCTCCCCTGCTCAAGCTGGATGTGATTGCATGGGGTCGGACAAGGCCAAATAGAGATGAGCGTTCAAAGTGGTCAAGGTCAAAGTGTAGCTGCCAGGAAGAGCTTGGTAGTGGATGCGGATAGGGATGGGATGTGAAAAGGGTGTGACCCGGCGCTTCACTTGCAGCTGTAGCTTGAAATCGCTTGGGAAGATGGTTCTAGGGTCCATCAAACTTGTGTAGGTGCGTTTGTATGCGCTTATATGCTGAGCGACTACATGCGACTAAGACGGGTGAAGGAGTATGTCACAGACATCGGATCGGCAATTGGGGATATAGGAGGATGGAGTGTTTATGAAATTGCAATATGAGAAGAAGAATTGATGTCCTTACCTTGATCTTCTTTTCGTTGTGAAGTGAAGCAAAAGTTGATCAGTCGCTTACTTGGTGGAGTTGTGGTATCAGGGTTGACGTTGGAGCTGAAGATGTGACAAATGTGATTGAGGCGACACAAAACCAGGACTCGAGGATAGAGGCACAATGCAAAGCAAAGCAAAACAAAGGCGAAAAGAGAAGACTAGGAAGAGAGAGGGAGGCCCAAGAAGGAAATCCAGACCAGAAAAAGTGCAGGTTGGGATGATTTTGAGAAAGAGACAGACACAGGGTTTAATGGCAGTGTGCTGTGTGATGGTCCATCCATCATGGGTCAAGGTCGGGGTTCAGAGTCAGAGATGGCGCCTAGAGAGTGGCGTTCTGGCCTGTCAGTGGACGCTTGAACCAGAGACCGATATTAAAATAGAGCCTTGCGAACGTTGGGTTGACTGGATCAGCGGAGACGGACCGGCTCATAGGCAGTATGGAACCCAGGGGTCAACATGGAGGATGGTCGACAGCGGCTGGGGATTGGGAGCTTGAGCCTTGAGCACCTTTTCTTCCCATGGTTTGGACTCGAGCTAACAGTCCGAGTGGGGAAGAAAAGCTGCAGAAGACTAGGATCCCCTCTTGCACAGTAGCCAGGGTTCTGAGCATGCCATAGCACTAGCATGGCTTCAGACGCTGGTTTAAAAGACGCCAGTTGAGGCGGAGGCGGTCACTTTGACATGAATGGATCATGGCCGGCGGCTGCAGTCTTGTCATCCATGACGAACAATGTTCAACGTGGACTGCCATCTCATCGCATCGCATCGTCGACTGTGGATCTTTGATTAAAGACAAGGCGAGTCGAGTTGACCATCGGCGAGTCGCAGCAGTCCCCTGCCAAATTTAGCCTCGTGGGTTGACCGCGTGCCGTTGAATTCAATTCTCTCAATCAATCGTTGGATGGCGCATCAGATTGTGTGGTCCACTAGACTCAAGGGGACCCCTGTAAATTTCCAGATCCATTCCGACCTCGAGACTCGACCTATCAAACAATCAATTGTCTTTCATCATTCGCGGGCAAGCAGTAACTCTTTATCATGGAGGCATTTCCTTGGTCTTGATGACCTCGGTCGTCGTCTCATCCAAATTTCATCTTGAATTTGCATTGATAGCAATCCATCAATCAGGTAGAGAAGCCGTCGGCGCCCCTCTTTTGCTAAGATGGGAAGCAAATGCAGGCGACGTCCGGTACGACTTGGAGCGGCAACTTCCCAAGCATTGCAGTGCAGTGCAGGACAACACAGCAGACAGAGCACAGCGTCCTCCCACGCAGCTAGTGCAGTAAAGAATAGGCACCACGACATGATATGCTCGATCCAGTTGTGCTGGGTATGGTTGAAACAAAAGACTGGTCGGTGCCTTACATCTCAATTTGCGCGCCTAGCACAGCATCTCTCCAAGAAGCATCACGATGCTCCTTTTTCAGGCACTGTAGAAGAGGCTTCTTTACTCTACAATGGGGGTGCACTGAAGCTGGAGAGGCATTCCATTCCATAAAGTCGGTTGCAATGAAATACAAAACGAGCTGTCCAGTCTCTAGGCATCGTTAAAAAAAAAATACAGACAGACAGACAGACAGAGTCGATCTGCGAGATGAAAGAGGATGAAAGCTTATGGTTGGGGAAACGGAGCATGGGGGGCTTGAGCAAGCGCTTGTATGCTAACATTGATTGGCCAGAGCTAGCCACCCCGCTTGCCAAAGATGTGCTACAGCTTGTTTCTCGGCGCTTATTGGACACGCTAGCTAATCGGGACGGGCCAATAAGCCGGCCGATCACCTTTGTTGCAGGGACTTAATCGCCCTCTCCTTCCCGTCCCGCTAGCGAAGAGGGTCTGTACCCACATTATTCCAACGGAAAGAGCAGAGAGCTTTAGTATCTACCTACGGATACCCGACCTGTCTATATCAACCAAATCTCTGAAATCAGAGCATCACGTTGTTGCTTGGCGATAATATCGAATCATGGTAGAAATTGAACAAGGCTTCCTTGGACTAGACTTAGTTATCAATGTCGCTCGGAATTTCAAGTTATTTCGGCTCCCACCCAGTGTTCTTTAAGCATGGGCTGATATCTAGATACATAGGTAGGTCGCTACTGCACTTAGACGCTCCACTCTTGACCTCGTTCGATCAAGGGAAAGAGAGTCTGGATGTGAACCTTTTCACGCCCAACATATTACTTATTGTTAGTTAGCACCTGCCTTGTGTACTTTGTTAAGACTCACCGTGTACAGTATCTGTAAAGGAGACGAGACAGGCCAGGCATCTAATTGTGTCGTCGCCTCCCATCCTCAAACTTCTGTTGAAGTGTGGATCTCTCTTTCCTCTCCACCTGCATACACGATTTCTTCTTTGCTTTTTCCCGTGCCCCTGGTCACTCCCGTCCCAGTGTAACCTCACCCACACACCAGCACCAGCCTAGATGCATTTCTACCGTGAATATCTCTGTTCCAAACTTCAACATTGCGTCTTTCAGTAAGCCTTCAATAACTGGGGTCACGTTTGATACACGTCAGCTTGCTTGTCCTATCAACGTATGCGGAGTTTTGTATTCGAAGACTGCTGGAATCGGAGATCCTTTATCAGACAGTGAACATGACGTTGGAAGTTGGTTGTTTGTTGGCCCTTGAACTAGCTGCTTATTTCTTTAATTAGATCTGCCAAGTTCGCGTGGGGTGCCGGGTGAAATATTAACCCAGACGCTCAAATGCATTTCGATATCCGCAAACAATGAGCATCGAGCGACTGCAGTTGTCTTTTCAAGCTGTCCGGTGAACCTCATTCATGCACCAGCCCCGTGCGACCCCTCTGAACTCGACTAATGCAAGAGAGAGAAGGAAAAGAAGAGGCTTTCCCTCGTCCCTGAAACCCCGTTGGAGCCTTTCTTCCGATGTTTGTCTCAGAAGCACGCGGCCAATACAGGCAACTCGAATTGCTTATTCAGATTTAGCAGCCCTACTTGAAGAGCATATTCCCTGTCATATATGCACATTGGCATCTCCAGTCTCTTCCTAGGCACGCTCTTCGAGTCCAGCAAGCGCCTCTACCTAGCAAAGTTTCGGCTAGGAATAAATGTTTGCAGTATATGCTGTTCACTCACTGCGCCTCTCCTAATTGAGTAGACTTGCCTCACTCTCCTCGGTTCCGATGGGCAGGTTCTGTGTATGCATATTCTACCAGCCGGGCATATCATGGGTAGCGATTGGACGAAGTCTGGCTATCGAATACACCTATAAGAAGTACTAAGGACTGTCAGATCACTCTCAATCACATTGGAGTGCCGTGAAGTTGTATCGTTTTATTGATGCACACAGGCTGGCCTGTATGGTTCGGGACTGGTATTGAGATGCAGATATGAACAAACTACTCCGCAATGTGACTGGGCTTGTGCGCCACTGATCAAGAACCCTTTCCGACCTATTCCCAACTTCATTATCCCGGTCAACTAGATGGACCTGGCCCTGGCATGTCTGGCCTCATAACCTAGGCTACCCCAGGACTGTCTCAATCCTTTATCAGGGTTTGCTGCAGCCTCACACGGGTTGCATCTCTTCTTTTCTATTTTATGGGAGTGGATAACTGCAGACTCATGATGAGAATGACACTCCGCCTTCCTTTCTCTTGATGCACCTGGCGGTTGCAGCTCGTTTATGTCGTCCTACACAATTCACCTTCGTAGCCTTCAATAACAGCTTGACTCGCCACTTTAGACTTTTTGAGCGGATTGATCAGTGCACTAACCTGCGATTTCATCACAATATTTCCCCTGTTGATTGTAACAGGCCGCCCCTAGTTGAGGGACATTCTTGACCCGGTCATAGGGGTTCCGCTCGTCTCTTTCGCGCATTTGATATGCCAACTGGGGTATTGGCACGCCATGGTATAAGCTGCGGCCCAAACCGCGGCCAAGTTGATGGATGGTAACTATCACATTAATAACGCCACGATTAGAAAGCCTGCGATTCCTTTTTTCGCCGTTTTTCATTATTTCGGTCACTGACTGGCGGCCGCCTTTCTACACCAAATCAGCCAGGGATGAAACCAGCATAATAAGATTGGTGTATGCAACATCGTACGCGATTGGTAGCGATATCGTTTTGGTGCCCCTCAAAGATATTTGGCCTCGTTGGCCAAGACCTCAGCTTTGAGGACTCGACCTCATTAATGACAAGGGATGTGAGTTATTGGGCCAGTTTCAATATCTCCTTGCCATATCCAGAGCTTGGTCAGGTTGTATTCCTAAAAGGGTGGAAGCTACCATAAAAGACTTCTGATCCAACCGCAGTCACCAGTTAAGATTGCATCAGCTAAGAGCCCAAGGATGACCATCACTAACATAATACCGTTCTTACTGGTAAGTTGGTTATAATCCCAATCCCGGAACTGTCGGCAACAGGAAACATGACTCAACGTCCTTTGTGGCAGAATTTCGTTGACAGGAAAAGATTGCGCTGTACATATACTTGATGGCCAATTCTAAACCTTGCCTGGCCGAGTGGTATATGTAACAAGTTGAGAGTCAATAACGTCCCGTGAAAGGGCAACAGTTGGTATTGAAAGCCAAACACCCATCTTACTTGGTCCCTATTTCGGTACCGTTATCGACGACTGTGCTTCTGTCACATTTGACTCAATACGAGTGCATATCGAGTCCAACGTCTTTGGCTTGTAGTTTCTGTGAGACTAGGATATATGCCACACCTATGTGACGAATTGGAAGCTGGCCCTGTGAAGTCCCTTTCATCGCATTCCATCAATTCGCGTGGCCATGCTTCCCCGCAGTTAGATCATAACATTTAAGAGGATCTCACAAATAGATCAATATCCCCTTGCCAGCAGTTCTAAGTATCACCCCTTCTCGAGACGTTGGCGATGCATGTAATACAAAACATTCTGTACATTGCAGCATGAGGCTGCACTAAAGAATATTGAATATAACTTGTTTTGATCGTCATCCAATTGGATTAAACCCGACTCCGCGGTGGATTCGATATTGTGCATGACGGGGGTGTGGGTACCATGGATGGATAGTCAGAGCCTCGACTCGACTCAATCCATACGGATGAGAGGAAGAAGATCTCGAATTTGTAAAGAACTTACATGCGGGGGCGACTTCCAATGGCGGACGTTTTACCTTGGCTATTCTCATAGCCATGTCTCAGATTGAGCCTTCGTATTATGCATATGATAACGTGGGAATAAATAGTGTAAGTGGACTGGTCTCCAATAGATGTTTTGAGTGATGCAAGATGCCCAAGATGGAAGCTTGACATGGAACTGCATATTTATCCTTGGGTCTTCATGCAGTCGTATCAGAAGTGAGTGCTTCGAATCTTGTTAGTAGCATATCCTCACTTTTCCTTTGTGTGTTGGTTTGAGCTGTGTACTTTCGACCGCATCTTTGAGGGGAGTGGCTAATCTTTCATAAAGGCACATTCAGATGTTTGATTCAGCGCAGATGTACTAGATCAAAGCCTAAAAACTAGACGTCGAATTCGCTCCATAGCTTCTTTGTATGTACAAGGAGGTTCCGCGTGGTGTTTTGCATTTATATGAGCCATATATATTCTCCATGAGAAACTTGGCTACTGTAATAATGAGCCCTACTTGGCGATACCAGACTTCTTATAGACTTGTTTGGCCTTCGCTACTCTTTTGAAGAATTGTCGCTTCCTTAAGCATCGCAGTTGTCGAGCGAGCTGGTAGTATACCAAGATAAGCCAAGCCAGATTATCGAAGTTGCCTGCAAGAAAGAAGCAAACGCGGGTTCTTGGATGGCATAAAGTAACTTTGACAACACAGATTAAAACACGTTGGGTTCGTGCTTGTCACCTACTCGAATATGTTGCTTAGATACTAAAATATATGGAATGACCTGCGACTGAGCGTGCTCAAGCCTAGCAAGATCCCATGCTTTTCCTGTATCTACGTCGCAGTCTTCGTTGTATACTACAGTAATGATTAATATAATCCAAGTCACATATAGCAAGATGATTTACATTTGTCGCTTTTGTAAGGGTTCAGCAGTTGCTTACTCGACTGGTGCTAAACAACAGCAGAATGACACACCCGCATTAATAAGGAGCGTACTTCCAACTCCAAAGCTAGGTAGTTGTGACAAGCTACGTACGTACATATATAATTGGTAGCAAAAGCAAAAAGTAACTCCCCCGGGAAGGCTCGAACTTCCGATCTCCCGATTGTCTATGAATAACAGTCGGACGCTTTAGCCAACTAAGCCACAGGGGATAGCTGATTGGATGATACACAGGTGACACAACACAAACTATATTGAACTTCCGTATATTTTTCTTTCAATTATGCATTTTGGGATATAGGTTTCGTGATATGTTTTCTTGATTTGTATTATACTATGCATCTTATCCATGATGTTACTCCATGCTACGATCGGATGTTGCTGCGATGCTCTGGTCTGGCGTCTAAGTCAACTAACCAGTCAGAGGTTATCATTTGAGAGACTACCACACATCTAACGTTGGATTCCTATCGTCAGGTCTCTTTTTCCTTTTTTGCCTTAATACATCATCTTATACAGGGCTCATATAGATTCGCCCGCTACTCTCAAGCCCTCGCTGTCCCCATCTCGATATCACAACACCCAACCCTACAAGACTCAAGCCTGAGACTTGGACTTGAACCCTTGTCCGGTCCAATTCTCAACATGGAACTGATAGATCGCTTTAGCCAAATCCTCCACAGGCCCCTCGACCTTAATCCTAGGAGCAACTTCGTTGATGCTCAGTGGTGCAACTGGACCCTTGACTCCAAACTCGTCCTTCCATGCTTCCAACTGCTTCGTTGAGGAAACATACACGATCCTTCCAAGTCCACACCACGCGTGAGCAGCAGAACACATCGCGCAGTGCTCTCCACTTGTGTACACGGTGGACTTGGCGCGCTCTTCAGCGGTGAGGTTGAGCTGTGCCCACTGTGCAAGAGTGAACTCTGGGTGCAAAGTTGAATCAGGCCGGCCGTCGCCGTTGGCACCTGTGACGGTGCGGTTACGGTCCGTTTGAAGGACTCTGTTGTCTGAAGATACGAGGACAGAGCCGAAGGGGGCGTCGCCTGCTTTGAGAGCCTCATGGGCGAGTGAGACGGCGAGGCGGAGGTGTTCTTGATCTTGTTTGTTGACCATTATGACAACGCTAGGTATGTTCGCTGTTGCGCAGGCCTTTATTGAGGTATTGTTTTTCTGGTCCCGTGTTTATGGTCCAAGATTGAGTTGAGTTGTAAGAGTTGAGTGATACCCAGGTTCCCCGGTGTCTTACCAAGTTCGTGATGCGGGGAAGATGATGATGACAATTCCACATTCGGCTCAGGTTCATCTCATAACCCTACAACAACCTTCTGTCTATGATACCGAATATGAGTGCTGTCTTACTAGTCCAAATCATGAACGAAGTCTTAAGCTATAGACTTGAAATCAGGGAGATGGGGATTGTACAATAAGCATCACCAGAGGAGCAATACCACCAAATGATTTAACTCATGAATGAATAGACCATCGATCTATGCTTCATGTTATCACAGATTCTCCATCACAGTATTGCCTTGAAGATACACCCTAGTTATTTCAGTTTAAGTTCTATAAAGCTTTATCACCAGTAGCCCCACGATCCTAGAGAAACATAAGAGAGCACCATAGACTTTCAGTTAAAGCCATCGTTTCTCAAAAGTATTATCTCAAATACAAAGTCGTAGCATCTTGTGAACATCGGCAGCAGACTAGTCGATACCAATACCATGTTATAGTCATGCGTGAGATATAGGGCAGGCAGTGACTTCGTCGTCCATGTCCATCCAGTGTCTTGAGACGTGTAGAACCTGTACAGAACATGGCTTGACATATGAACCGAATTCTAAACCGGAAACCTGGAGGAAAATCCGCTCTCACTGGATTAGACTGTATTGTTGTCGTGAGGTATCAGTTGCCAAGTGTCTAGATGAACTGACAGGGAAACTTGTCTGCCAACAAGATTCAGCCTTACTCATGTAGAAAGCAATAGCCAGTTGTCATTCTCCATGTGATTAATTCTCTTGTCTTGAAATTGTTTTGATAGCAGTATTGCGATCAGCCACTTGCAGAGGGCAGGAGCGAGAATGCCAGCATCGTTTCTGTGCAAGAGTCAATACTGCTATTACATACTCACTCATGCCCAATCTCTTTTAAACCCTCATCATTTACCATAGACTTGCTTTGCTTGGTTTTTCGTCTTTCGTGCTGATGTTATATAACAGTATCGAAACGCCCAACAAGAAGAAGCATCAATAAGCATTTCTCTTCAAACTCACAAACACCATATCCTATGTTGCCCTAAATAGTTCATCGAGTACTCTACCTACTTGCTCTACTCAATTTTACTCGCTCCTACTTTTGATACATCTGCTTTGACTTTCCGTTCCAATGTATGCACGCTATGCTTCACGATCTTGGATAGCACAACTCCTCCAACTCCCAACTTTAGTACCGTTCTATTCGAAACCTAAGACTATGAAACAAATTTCAAGCGAATCTAGTGGTATAAGCTCCCGTTTCAAGTCTCCTAGTTCGCTCTGTGTTGGTTTTTGAGTCAAACCTTAGGCTATTAACCCGACAATAACAGTCAAAACAATACAATTTAAACTCACAAGCCACACGACAAACTAACTTAAATGAGCTTTCTCTTGAACCAACAAAAGCGATAACCTTTCTATTCTCGCTTCTTTCGCGATTTGGCTTCTCGCGACTCTATTCAATAATAGGTTCCCCATCCGTGCTTTGCGCCCGCTTGCTTAATTACACTACACCAACACGATACCTCCCGCACAAGGACAAAACCATAATTATATCAACACCCATCTGAACTCCCAACATAGCTTTCCACGTGAATTTTCTTTGTCTCTTATCGCCGATTCAAAGGATATATTTCGAGTTTGAGCTGCACCTCACCGCCCTCGCGATCCCACGGTAAAGGCGTCAGGACGGTCCATGTGACAAAGCTGCTTGACTTGAAGCCCGCGGCACGGGACGGCACCACGGGCCAAGCTAGAAAACAAAGAGCGACCCTATTGTCGCCAGTATTCGATAGATATTCGTTAACGGGTGTTTGTTATTGGTAGATAGCAAAGTTGTAGCACACGCTTTTAAGAGCTTGGAGCTGGGCGCTTGATTGTTGCCAAGATTGCTTTGCTTGCACACAAGGTTAGGGATAATATGGTCAACGTTCAGAGGGTCAAAGGACCATGTCAGCCTCCAGTCACGAGAGGGCAGGTTCATATCACATGAATGAGAGACAAGAGTTTATATGTTTTGAGATGTATGCCAAGTAAAATTGTTGATGCTAACTAAGAGGGTATCTCGAAAATCAAAAGGCAGGCACAAGGCCGCCAAACTATCCTAAGGTATCTAAATGTCCATGCTATGTCGCCGTTAACCATACAATGCTGTGTGGGTGCAATTCCTATGCCCTAATGTCCTGTTCCCAAGTATGCACCAGCTAAGTCATCCCAGTGATGGGAGGCTGATGCGAAGACCTGTACTGTATCCAGTGTCCCATGCCCCGATGATGCAAGCCAGAGACCATGCAATAAATAAAATAAACTCCATCCATGTATGTGATCCACCGAAATGGTGGTGTGCGAAAATGAAAACAAGATTAAACAAAATAGGCTCGGTGAGCCGAAGATAAAATGTCGGCTTGATAAAAGCCTCAACAGAAACGAATAGATTGATGCGACGTACGCGCAAGCGGATAATGAGGGATTCTTGGGCGGGCCGCAATGCGGGGGAGAAAGGCCAACGGTAGATGGCCGAACTCGCCGACGGACCGAAGAAGTAGAAGGTGTCAAGATGGGGGATGAGGGTTTCCATACAGCCGGTCCGGGTCATGGCAACGTTTCTCTAGAATGAAGAGAAAAGTTCGGCCGCGATCGGGAACTATAGATGGATGATGGTTGTTGATTGTTGTTGTTGTCATCCATTCCTCAGTCTTGGCTTCTTCTGTTCTGACTCATTCTTGGTTGGATAACCCCCACCCCCACCTGTGATTTGCTGGGTCCAGAGGCGGTCTACCCATGGCGTCATCGACCAAGGCTGTAGTGGTGTAGTCGCCTACCGAAAATCAAGCCGGCGGTTACAAGTCGATCCCGAGGGTAGCTGGTTAAGGTTGCCATTTTAGTGAGTGACAGTTTGTTGTGTGGTTCGGAAAGATGTCCATCTCCAGATGATGGAATAGTGGTGTAGGATAATCCGGCATGTGCGTTTATTGTTGCGCACATGCGAATGTTGTTGTGTGGGGTATCATAGGGTATCATATTGCCATGTAATGCAAAAAGCAGCCTGAAAAGTTGTTAGTGAATGATAATATACTTTGGTGTTGTGTAAACATACGCTATCATGAAATCGTAACAGTCATTAAGAAGATTCCAAAACTTGTTTACTCAACAGCCTCCTCATCAATGGAGGTGAGCTTGGTCTTGGGGCTCTTCTTGTGAGAACTGCTACGGCGCTGCTTTCGTGCGGCGGCACGTCGACGCTCCTTCTCGAGGGCAACAACGCGAAGGCACTCGCGCTGAATGGCAGCCTGGCGTTCGCGCTCAGCCTGGAGAAGCTCAAAGTCGGAGATGACGTTGGGAGGTGAGGCCATGGCGCCAGGAGAAGAGCTGCCGGCACTGGAGACGCTCTGAGCATCGTCGTCGAAGGGATCGGAGAGGAACAAGTCGTCGTCGGAGAGATAAGAAGTGGGTCGTTCCTCACGATCAGACTCGGAGAGAGAGTCACGTCGGGGCCATGAGGGGAAAGCGCAGGCGGAATCCTGAGATCGGTAGATGTTGCGGGATGCGATGTCCATGGGCGCAGAGGAAGCGCACATGGAGCTGATGGAGCTGTATGAACCGAACATTGTTGCGGTGATTGTGGTGATAGGCGAGGTATTTATCGTGAATGAAGCTCAAAGAGCTGTAGCTGTTGCTAAATAGCAAGTAGTAAAGTGTTAATCACTTGAAGTTCTTTGTTGTTGACGGCAGATAAATGGATCCTTGAGACGAAAACCTGGGGATGCGGGTAGATATAAATGAATGAAGCAAGACGGGCAGGCAGCCGACTAAGGGAGGCCAGGGGCGTGTGAGATGAGATTTGATCGGGTTTCTGGGTGTGGAATGGATGATTTGCAATGCGCTGGGGGTGAGGAAGGTGTGCGGTACGGTAGAAAAGTAAAGGGGTGGGGTGCGACCGAGAACGGGTGCGGGTGCGGGTCCAAGGGTCTTCTTTCCTCGTCTTCTCTGTCGGTCTCCGGGAAAGAGGGCGACTGCGAATTCTACCGAGGTGCTGTTCGGTGCGGTAGGCGCAGGCAGGGCAATGTGGGGGTACAGTTAGACAATGAGGGGGCGTGGCGAAAGAGGAGAAGGAGCGGTGGGAACTTCGAGTCAGAGGGAAAATCAGGGCGATACAGCGGCTAAGAGGGCGACGGAGCGGATACAACG
>JABFEW010000418.1:0-36080 GCA_013618405.1 Fusarium hainanense | reverse complement strand
TATATATATATATATATATATGCTCATACTTTTCAAGACGATGTTATGATTTTATGGTACAAGATAAAAAAGTCTAGTTGGGGTCTGGTTTTATTGCAAAAGTCTAAAAACCATGGTTTTGATTTACCCTTATTGCCAGACGTTACTGTCCAAGTAACGGCTATCTACTATAGTATAAAGGTGCACAGCATCGTAAGAGTACCTATATAGAGAAAGCTTTCGTTACGTGTAATGTCATAAGTTACGGAGTCAAAGACTCAATCCATGATAATATGTAAGGTAGGAGTCAATTACAAATGGATATCACGACATTTTGCAGCATACAATATACACGCCACATGCGTTTCATACCGATGTGGCGCAGTTGAGTAGCTGTACATTACTTTTGCCGCATCACTGGTGGACCAGAATGTACACTGAGACATGGATGCCACTAGCCACATAATAGTTGTAGGTTAGCAGCTTC
Source organism: Fusarium hainanense (assembly GCA_013618405.1). Classification (NCBI taxonomy): domain Eukaryota; kingdom Fungi; phylum Ascomycota; class Sordariomycetes; order Hypocreales; family Nectriaceae; genus Fusarium; species Fusarium hainanense. Next base: position 35,614 of record JABFEW010000418.1, on the reverse strand, counting down.
CAGGTCCCGTCGCGGCACCGCAGAATCCTCCCAGTCTGCTACTTGCAGTTGCAGCTGAACTGAACAAATCGTCAAGCCTCGCGCCTTTTCAACTCGAGGTAGACTTTCGCCCAACAACGTCGAATCCACCCGCCAAGGTCAACTCTTTTTAACCTAACGAACCCGCCCATCTAAATTCGCATCGCGATTCGAGTGCAATCTCTAATAATTCTGCTCTTCCCTCTCCGACGCGGCCCTTCCGCTGCGCCGCGACCCGCGACCGCGATCCACGCCCCGTAAACCCTCCAAATATGGCTGCTCAGCCGTCCGCGTCCTCGTCGACGGCGCCGGCTACAGGCCCGGCATCTGCCACAGGCTCTGAGAAAGATGCATCCTCTTCAAACTCACCGGGCAATATGCCAGTGCGCACCAAGGAGTCATTTGATAAGCTGATGGTGGAGCGATTCATCACCCGTGATGCCATCGCCGCGGCCGCGCTCGGTGGTCAACTCGACCAGACCCGTAAAATAATGAGCGACACGCGCGACAAGATTCAAGAGTATCGCCAGGTTCGCACCGACTATCGCCAATGGTTTCCTCCATCAAGGCTATACGGCGAAGGCTATAATGGCTTCGGTAATGGATATACAGAGAACCAAGGACAGTCGCGCATTGTCTATCCCTCCCAGAAACAACGACCCGGCCAACGAACGACGCCTCCTCTCAAGTACAAGCGCAAGGATATGCTCAAACAGGCCGAGCAACATGAGGAACTGGTGCCGTTGCGGTTGGAAGTCGAATGGGATAAGATTAAGCTGCGTGATACATTTACGTGGAATCTACACGAGAGACTGCTTCAAGTCGAGTTGTTTGCGGCACAGCTCGTTGAAGATATGGGTCTGAAGCCGCCTGCATCGCAACCAGTATATGAACAGGTCGTGCACCAAATGCGCGAGCAGCTTAATGACTTTTACCCCCTGGTATACTCTGAAGACGATGCGCTGGACCCCGAACTCCCATACTCAGCATACAAAAACGATGAGATGCGAGTCCTCATCAAACTGAACATCACAATCGGCCAGCATACCCTTGTCGATCAGTTTGAATGGGAGATCAACAACCCCTCAAACTCACCAGAGGAATTTGCAGCTAATATGGCGCGGGATCTCTCTCTATCGGGAGAGTTCACGACCGCCATTGCGCATTGTATCCGGGAGCAAACGCAGCTCTTTACTCGCAGCTTGTATAGCGTCGGTCATCCCTTTGACGGACGCCCAATTGAGGACCCTGATCTTGTCGGCGCATTCTTGCAGACCCCCCTCCCAACTGTCTTCCGACCCCAACAACAGGCCAAGGACTATGCACCATATCTCTACGAGCTTAGCGAGGCAGACCTGGAAAGAAACGAGACGATCTTCTCCCGCGAGCAGCGACGCCAGAAGCGATCGATTAATCGACGGGGTGGTCCTCAACTGCCCGATCTTAGAGAGAGGCAAAGAACCATCCGAACGCTCGTTGTCTCATCCGTTTTACCTGGGGCCGCAGCCACCATTGATGAGAGCCGCTTGTACAAGAGAGCTGCCGGTCCCAGAACGAAGCGTCCTGTACGGGATGGAGACCTTTCTGAATCTGACGATAGTGAGGATTCGGCCCCTGACTCACCTGCTCCCTCACAAATTACCGGTGGTACTGCTCGAACGCGCGGCATGCGTGGTGCTGCATCTGCTGCTCAGCAGAGAATGGCCAACCTTGGTCGATCTGAAACCCCTGAAGCTAGCGCAATCACACATCATCACGAAACCAGAACCTCCCGCCGATTCAGAGAAGAAACCGAAGAGCCCACGCAATTAATTGTGACCCTCAAGCTTAGACAGGATAAGCTGAGACGGTTGATGAACCGTGATTATTCCGACTTAACCGCATCATCTCAAACGCCAGTTGCCTTCCCGCGAGCTCCCAGCGCTTCTGCTCCCTCAAAATCCATGCCACCACCGCCTTCCACACCATCCAGTGCTACCTCTCATGCGCCGATGACACCCTCCTCATCGCTTCCTCCAGGTCAGATAGGTCGACTACCGGCCCCTCCGACAGTGCCCGGACAATCTGCCTCTATGCCACAAGTAAGTCACCAAACTGTTCAATGAAACGAACTTGAAGGTTTAGTACTGATAATCTCTTCTTCAGCCCCCACCCCCTGAGTGGCTTGTTAATGCCCTTAAAGAATTAGAGAAGACATACAACCGTGGCGATAGGTTTGAAGCCATGATGAAATACTCTTATCTCGACCCCGTGACGGAGCTGCCTATTCAAGGCCAACCACTGCCTGAGGGTGTCAAGTATGCTTGGTTGCCGCGCATTCGTTGTCTGGATTGCACAAGCAAACTCTACACACCCGGACCTGATATGACGGTTCGGAAGTTCGAGGCTCATCTTGAATTCTCGGGCCACAAGAACGCGGTTGCCAAGCGTGTGGCAAGGGAGGCCAACCCCTGAGTTTGCTATTTACCTGGGCGTTACTCAAATGGGAACACCATCCAAACACTTGTGTGGGCTGTATCTTATTAGACGACAAGGTGGCGTTCCTTTCTTTTCTTCTTTTGATGCAAGTTATGCTTCTTCTTAAAAGACAGAGTCCCGGGTGTTTTTCTAAATCAGTTTCTTTTTGTACATAGAACCTCGAGCAGAGAGGGAGAATGGGATGGTCAGGTCATAGGTTATAGGTGCGATGAACAAATATGTCTTCCTCATGGGCTGGTATGTCTGTTTGGAGTCTTGATACGACAGGGAAGTATTAGGCGCTGTACAGCTGGGTTGGGATAGGGAGTGAATATTAACAGTGAAGCGCTTACTTTTATTTCAATCTTTGGTTTCTAAATGCTGGACCGATGTTCATAAATTCCCAACATGAATAACCAAAATACAAGCTGAAATGCGACCACAACATGTGAACCAAGGATGTCAAAACAGCATAGTATGATTGGTAGTCCCAGAAGAGAGGGTATACGAGAGTACGAATACAGATACAAACCAAAGACTCCTGCCCAACGATGATAGATAGGAGTCAGCCTCCGCATCCCGCTCACTCTTGAGCCTATATATAACAAGAAAGAGAAACACCACAAGCACCTCTGAAGAAACAAGCATCATTCCAAAACACTCATTACCATGTTTTCAACTTCTTCCTCTTTTGGTCGCATTCTTGACTACTCCTCGGCATCAACATCCATATCTTCTGCGTCCTTACCCCGTCGTGATCTCGTTGCCCTAGTTGGTCGCTTTGCTTCGGCGACAACGTTGGCCTTCGCAGTTGACTTGGTGGTTGTCTTGCTCTTCGAATCAGCTGCGGAATTGCGCCCGTTGGATTTAGGCTGTTCAAGCTCGTCCTCTTCCGGGACTGGAGGATCTTCGTCGTCTGATGGGTTGTCGTTGTCGGCTGCTTCCTCAACCTCGGGAGCATCTGACAGCTCCGACTCCTCATCGCCCGAATCAGACTTGCTCTCATTTCCATAATCCCACTCGGCAACACCATCTAGCATCTCCTCTTCATCTTCTTCATCATCTCGCTCAGTGTAAGTGGATATCTTATGTGCTCGACCACTGCGACGACGCTCTGAAGGAGGCGGAGAATCTCTAGCCGGTCTGGACTTCTTAGGTTTTGAGGCCTTGGCCTTGGGCGTCCTTGGCTTTGGCTCTCGCTTTTCTCTAATCACCGTCTTAATTTGAGTTCTCGCCCTCTTTGCTGGCGGGTCCTGCTTTTCGCCCATTGACTTTCGCTTCTATCACAGTATGTTAGCGGTGACCACAAAACTGGGGGAGTGACGGTACAAACCTTCTTGCGGTCGAGAGCTCTTAGCAGGTCATCCAGCTTCCCATCTAATTCTTCTGGCATGTATTGCTTTTGGGCAATCTCATGTGCGGCTTCGCTGGAAGGCAAAGTCTGAACGATACCGCTCGGTAGACCAACCTTGCCTGGATAAGCCTGAAAGACCCAGTTCCTCCTTTCTTGCCACTTGCGTGTGACTGCCATAGCGACGTCAGCCAGCACATAAAGCCGCTCACTGGCCTCAGGGTTGAGTGCGTCTCGTGTTTGCTTGACACGTTCCGCGTACTTGTAGATCAGCGAGATATTGTCCTCTGATGCGCACGCGTTAAGGTAGAAGATGAAGTAGTTGGCAAAATCAGCTAGATCATCAACATCAGAGCTGTAATCGGGATGGTGAGCCAGCAAAGGAATGAAACGGCTGATCATGGCCTCCAGTACGCGCGTCTTATTCTCAGCAAAAAGTCGGGCCCGGGACTTCAACCACGTCTCAATGCGGGTCTTGAGCTCTGCAGCCGGCTCAAATGCAGCCAGGAAGAGCATCGTGTAGAATCTCGCCCGTAATCTTCCTTGGGTGATGTAACTTTGTAGCTTTTCCATAAAAATACGACGGACTTGAAGCTCAGTATCTTGAATGAGCTCGGCGAGTTTGTTGAAACTGGCAGGATCAAACTCGTCATCATACTTCTTGACAGTACATAACTTCAAGATCATGAGTCCAGCAAGGAGCCTGAGACGCTTCTTGTGGGCCAGCGGAGTGTCCTTGACTTTACAGAACTCTCCTTCTGCAACCACAATTTCTTTCAAAAGCTTAAAGACAAGCTTTACACGAACCACAGCATCCTTATCATCCTGGTTCGCAAGTGCTTGGTTGACTAATGTCCTCATCGACAAGCATTTTGCCTGAAGTTCTTCGTTCATCTCCTCATCCTCAACCCATGAGACCTCGGCCTTCTCCTCTTCGGTCCGGACCTGCCGTAAAATTTGCTTGATTGTCAGATCGTTGATCTTATCATCAAAGTCTACAGTGACAGTCGGTGCCATACGTTCCAGTTGGCTGACTGCGGCCAATCTCGTTAAGAAATGCGGTGAGCCATACTTCAAATCTTTCATGACCCTTTGCAGGAGAGTAGTTGCGGTGACCTTGCTCTTGTCATCGTTCTTGGCTAGCAAAATCTTGACGGCATACTTGGCACTCCGGGCAGGAGTTCCATACAAGGCATAGTTCATGAGTACTTGGACGAACTTCTTGTCATATGTAATGTCGTCAGGGTACCTCTTTGAGTATGATGAATACGCCTTGAGGATATCCACCACGCCTGGTTCGTTGGGCTGGCTCTCTGAAGGCGCTTGTGAAATGATCTCCTTCCGTAGGTTCTCCGAGTGCGCCTTGAAGAGATCAGGGTTTCGTTGTGAGATGTCATTCAAGATCTCGTGGGCGACGGTCGAAAAGCCTGCTTTGTCGTTCTTGGAATAGTCCATGATAGTAGCAAGGTGGCTTCGGTTGTACATCAAAGAGCTGGCGCGGTATAATAGAGGAACGAGAGTATCGAGACAAACTGCAGCTTCAGGCCTTGCCTGAATCTTGGTCACCAACTCATGAATGGCTCGCCTGACATTCATGTACTCTGTGTCAGTGTTCACGCAGTATTTGATCAGCTGGTACCAACGGCGATCGTTGATTTTCGCAAACTTCTGCAAGTCACTGCGAACCTTGAGCGGGTCAGGGAAGAATGTGCCAAACCACTGGAAGTTCCTGCTCAAGGCGGCCTTGATCTTTTCCTCGTTGCCATCAATGACACCGCCGTTATATATTTCACAGTGTTGAAGGAAGATTTCCACTCCCTTGGCGACCTGAGGCTGGCGAGCCTGCATATTGAAAAATGCTGTTTTGGCTGAAGGATTGAGGGATTTGAGAAGCAGCAGGATTCTCTCTGAACGAATCTTGTCCTGCTCCGCTTGGTTGTTGGCACTCTGGGATTGAGAGGTTGACTTCGATTTGGCACCCTTGATAGCTGGGTACTTTAGAGGAACCAGGCACTCGAACATGACACGATCCAGAAGAACATTCAGATCAGAATCGTTGATGTAGAATGCGTTGAGGATACGGGAGGGGATGCCACCGAGACAAGATGTGACAGCTTCTTGCTCATCGGCAATCTCACCTGCACCAACTGCCCAAAGCTTGCCTAGAAGAACCATGGCGTCAACACGAACAGCTGGCTTTCTATCACGGCATCGATCTGCCAAGCTAGCGAATATGGAGCCAGGCTTGTCTACACCACCAAGGGCACCCAGCTTCAGAACGATATCACGGAAGTCGAAAAGCTCAATGGCCTGTACTGCGGCAAGCCGGACCTTCTCTTCGCTGTCGTTCAACTTGTCGCACAGAGCCTTGACGAGCTCGTTCTCTTCCTCACGGCTCAGACCAATACCTCCTGCTGAGGTGGCCAGTATGTAACCGCAAGCAGTGACCCAAGCGGTGCGGATGATGCCTGTCTTGTCGTTTCTTCGCCCAACAAAGTTGCGGTAGGCAGCGTGATGCGTCTGGGCAAAAGACTGAGGAGAGTAAGGCTTTGTTAGGACATTCTCCACGGCCGGACCTGGAACCTCGTCTAGTAGTTTCAACGGAGGATATGCTAACGGATCAAGAGTAGGTCGAGGAGGAGGCCCTGCAGCACCGATACCTGAAATCATATCGCCTATAGTCTCTGTTGCGATCTGACGAAGATGGACATTGTCGGCGGACAGTTCGGCCTCGACTTGTGGAATTACATTGAGTAGAACGGCAGGCGCAGCTCGCCATAGCTCGCGGATGAGTAAATGAGCTTGACGAAGACTCTTTAGGTCCGCATCAGATGGGCCTGTAGTGGCATCTTCTTCATCAGAATCATCTGTTTGTCGATGACTATTGGTTTTGGTTGCGAATCCAGAAGCATTGAAGATGACATCGCTAAAGTATTGACTCACGTAGCGAGCCATCTTATCAGAACACCCATTGCAGATGTTCTTGGCCATAACGTAGGCTGGTGGCTCAGACTTGAGAAGGAGTGTGGACTGGTTTCCGTTCTGCCCCTTGTTTCGATTGCCCCCTGGAGGAGCGGCTCTCAAGAACTGACTGATGATAGCATCGACAACCTGTGGTGATACGCCACCAGACTCATCAATCAATTGCATGAGCATCTCTGTCAGATGAAGCTCGACATCTTTGGCGACCTGCTCCTCAGTGGCTGCCTTGGAGCCAGATGTCTCTACACCGTCAAACGTATTGTTGAATAGTCGCACAAGCAGCTCATCGGCTCCGGATATTTCGTGAAGAAGCAAAACACTCTTGACTTCAGTTAGAGATGTAAGAACGTATTTGTGCTGGCTGTCATATGGGTTCGTGGGGTTATGGAGAGCGGGCAGGATATCTTTAATGAACAGAGTGAACATCATCTAGTGCATGTTAGCATTCGTGTAGATGCAGACGATAGCTATGTCATACGCACTTTGAGCTGGTCGTCAGAGAAAGGTGCGTCAGGGACGCAGAGTCGCAGGATATCGACGAGGCAGCATGCTGTGTATGCTTTGACGCCGCGATCCTTGTGCTGAAGCAAGTTGCGATGACCTAACTGTTTGGCGACATTTGTAAGAGAATCAAGGTCGGTAGCGCCTTGGTCAAGCTCAGACAGCTCCTTGGATAGCTTGTCGAGTCGCTTTATCAAGGTGCCAGTGGGAATTGGTTTGGCGGGTTTCCAGGAAAGTTCTTCGTCGAACTCCAGGCTGCGTTGCTCGCCTTCCTCTTCATTTTCTGAAGCTCCTTGGCCGTTTTCCTCAGGCTGCTCTTGTTGCTGTTCTTCCTCTTCCTGTTCGACCACTTCTTCTTCTTCCTCCACCACCTCGGCGGGCTTCTCGTTACGCGCGCGACGTCGCGCCATTATGCGCTATACAAAATCCGAGTCTTGATTGCAGCCAAGAGCCAAGTAACAAAGAGATCTTGGGGAAGAGTTTTGGAGGATTACGTGTCGATATACGGTGTGGATGTCGCAGTTTCGAGTCGTGCTGGGATACGAGAATTCGTGGTGCGCAACAGTACTAACTAACACGGCATCGCATGCGCTTGCTGTATGCAATATGATGGGCCACGACTCAGTCAAGCGACCAGTAAAAAGAATAATATGAATGCGATAAGATTGCGCGTCGACAGCAAAGTCCCTGTCTGTTTCTGTCTTGGTCCCGCTGATAAAAGTATGGAAGTTGTGAAAGTGGGAGAGGGAGAGGCTCTGTGATAAGCGGAGGCGTGTTCCGTGGCCATGGCTGTGGCCGCCCGTGTGCGCGACGCGACCTTAGTTTTGGGGTCTCCACTCCACTTTAGTTAGGTACCTAGGCATGAGAGAGAGAGAGAGCTTAGGTGCAGTCCAAAACCATTAGAAGCTACCCAAGTCAAGTTAGACCCGTAGATGAAGCTCAAATCTACCAATTGGATAAGATCCTCTTGTTATATGCTTTTACTGAGCTAGTAGTGGAGGTATAGATGTAATGCTTGTGGCTAGCTGCATAAATCACCAACCTCCAGTCTTGACTCAACAATACAACACAATACAATATAGTTCACGTCATTCTCGAGTCAAAATTAATCTTCAAGGCAAGTGAAGCCATTATTTCGTTTTACGTCCTGCATTCATTGAGAGCTTTTCTACTCCCGAGGTATCAAAAAGCTTGACTCTGGCTAGAGGTGCCTAAGCGACGAAATAGTTTATTCACTTAATATAGACGCAGAATAGTTTATCTAATAAATTCTTTCTTTCCTAACTTCCTACCTTGGCTTTGCTTATACTTTCTGCCATGGAGATTGCACTACGATATTGTTCGAGCCACCCAACTACTTGTGCAAACATCCCCGTCTAAAGTCTCTCGTTAGAATCCGTTAGGTAGTAGGTAGGTATCTACCAAACCTGCCAATTCCAGCAACACCAATCAGAGTCTTGTAAGTTATATGACCTGGAGGTGCATTGGTCTACTCAATGCTACCTTATCCGTTGATAAACAAAGAGCTCGACAAACAGCAGACCTGATTGTTTATTTATCTATACACAATATATCGCCTTGCTTAGTTAGTGTAGTGATGCTTGAGGCATACCTAGTTCGGAGCCATATGTATAGATGTTTGCCAGTACGGACTAGAGGACAAACGCATCGCCATACCTTTCACTTCTCGAGTCTACCATTCCTGTCACTCGTCTTTTACAGTCTGGTCACCTCTCAAACTCGTTCCCCTAATAGACACGCTGGCCCCTACAGTTCTTAATACGGCAGTTACAGAAGTAGGCACATACACAGCATGCATGTGTTGTGGAAACATTGTAATACTTGAGTCGTCCCATCATAGCCGTTGATGTACAACCGCGATCATGTTTGCTTCATTTCACCGCGAGGCAACATTGTCACAGAATCTCCTATTCTGTAGCTCTGCGCAAGGAAGTTCCCCAGTCGTTTCGGCCTGGAGCAACTTGGGCTATATTACTGTAGCACAAGCCTGGCCGTGTCGTTTGTCATGCGTCAAGTCATGTTGTTGATACATTGAAAGGGGGGGGGGGGTGAGGTATAGTACCTATGGAGTTATTCAAGCTACTCTCATCTGAGAAAGGGGTATATCCCGTCGATGAAAGCGGAATATGGTGTTGCGTGGGTTCTTTGCTGCAGTGCTTTAGATTGATGGCAAACTGTCAAGTACAAGTTGAGCTGCTTCTCCTTCCAAGGCAGAAGCGATGTTCTCCCTCCTTCTTTCTCTTTCCACTTTCCCTACATAAAACTGACTCGCTCTTTCTCCTCAGTCTAATCCGAGTTTCGGCCAACTCTCGTTTGATACCTGCCGCATCGAGGATATCGAACCAACTTCCCTACTGAGATACTAACCCGATACCAACTTTATCGTGAGTAGGCCCCGCCAATGTTCCCTATTCCCCGGTCACAGAGAACAGATTGGGGTTCGAGATTACTTGCCATGTCCAAGGCGTATGTTCCTTCCGACGGGTGAGAACAAATCTGGCACTGTCAGGATCTGGCACTGGCTGCCAGCTGCAGACCAGCCGACAGGAAAGCTGAAGCCGCCATGCTCTTGCTATTCGGCGAAATGAATCACTGATTCTTTCTCTTTCACTGCGGCTGTCGCTGTGGTGATCTACTCCTACCCATTTGATTATTCTCCGAATCACCACCTGCTTATATTCTTCCCCTTCCCATCGCCTTCTCTCTTCTCTTCTCTTCTTCACTCCTCCACCAAACTTCGTTACCACAACGTCTAACATTATTTGTCTTGCATAGCAGAAAAGGTTTTTCATTCTATCGTCACGATCGGTATGTTCTTATTCCACTTTCCTTTCAGTTCGGCTCCTCTCCATACTTCATTTCCTCATCACCGACGCTTGTCGCAGCACCTCATGACATGCAATCTTGAAGCTCTCTGCATAGCACAATCTCTCACTAACTGACAAAACAGTCGCTTTGATTATCCAACATCTCGCTCTACCAACCAGATTCAAGTACGTCGTTGTCCGCTTCATTATGCCGCCCCCAAGACTGACTGTCATTAGTGGCGACCGTGATGGATGCTGAGAAAGGCGAGACGGCCCTCTATGCGTCCAAAACGGACAAGTCGAAGAAGCTCTGCTCTATCCTCAAGAAAGTCATTATCACTCTCATGATTTGCCTCAGTCTTTGCGCTGCCATGTTCGGCATTGGCGTTTTTGCCACGGAATGGGGTAAGGACCTTTCTATGTTACAACAGTCAAATGACTAACTACGAATAGTTCAAGCTCGAAACGGGGTTGTTGTTCACTCGGAAGCTCCCACTGCTAGTCTTGGACACTCCATGGCCCGCCGCGATGAAGCTGTTGATGCTTCATACCCAATCTCGTATGTGCCTATCATCTAAACATACCAAAGACATGTGGAGTGACCATCTATACAGGACCAAGACTGCACTGTCTACCATCTACGAGGTCAGGCATACACCTACTATTGAGGTCGAGACTGTGTTCGAGACTGTTCACGGCACTACCTATGTTGATGAGGTCTCTGTTTCCTCCTCGCCCACTCCCTTTGGGGAATCTACCGAGTACTGCGAGGAACATGTTGTTACCACGACGAAGACTGTTACCATCGTTGTAGCCCCTGACCAAAGTCCTGCGGCCACCTCTGCTGCTCTTCCCGAAACGCCTGTCATTGTCACTGGTGGCCCAGAGACAGTCACGGAGACCAAGATCGACACTTCTGTCATTAGCAGCCTTCCAGATGCCGTGGTCACTGGTAACCCGGAGACTGTTACAGAAACCGATGTTGATACCTCTATCACCAGCGGACTTCCGGACGTCACTGTCACCGGCAACCCGGACACTGTCACGGCGACGGAAATTGACACCTCTGTCACCAGCGGCCTTCCGGATGCCGTCGTTACTGGTAACCCAGAGACTGTTACAAAGTCCGAAACCGACACATCCATCACCAGCGGGCTCCCGGATGCCACTATCACTGGCAATCCACAGACTATTACCAGATCAGACTTCGAAACCCCGGTCACTAACAGTATCTTCACCACCATCACCGTCGACGAACCCTGGCCCCTCCCCAGTCCTACTAGCATCACTACCACTGCTTCGACTTCCCCTACTCCTAGGCTGGAACTGAGTACCATCACAACATGTGCCACCTACACTTTGACGATGGTCTACCCGCAATCCTCGAATGTCGCCAACACTCCTCCCGAGAGCACCTTCATCTCGACAGTCTACGAAACTAAGGGTGAACCTTCCACCTCCACCACGACAATCTTTGTGCCCCCATCCCCTTACCCGCCTTACCCAACCGCTAATACCACTTTGTTGCCTGAACCCACTGCCAATGGCCCCATGGTGCCTCACGTGCCTACACCTCCTGTTGTCACCGTTTCTGGCGGCAACAAGAAGCCTGAGCCTCGAGGCTGGGGTGGTACCAGTGGAACCACGAACATTAGCTGCACCGTCATGCTCGTTGCCGTCATCATGTTTCTTCTCTAATCAACACTAATGAGCTACCGCATAAGCCGACAGCTTTAGGGAGCGCTGCGCGATGGATGAAAGGTTCCGGATTCATTTATGTGAACATGAAGCCATTCCTCTGGAGTCTTGGAGTTTCATCGACTGGTAACTGGCAACGGACTTGGCACGGGAACTGGAAAGCAAAGCGATGGGGTCTGTAAATCTGCTTTTGGCTTGGGTTATGCTGCATACCTAGGTAATGCATAAGGTGACGTTGGGTGCTAGGTATAGTTAATAAAAGTTTAATAGGCAACATGATTACTTTGTTTTTGTAACACATCTTGTTTTAGTTTGATATGCAGCCAAGACCATCTAAGCCACCGATGCACGTAATAGTAACAAGTCACAAAGTCCTTCTAAATGCCAATCACAGCAACATTGAAAGATGAAAACCGTCTTCCTGATGCCTTTCCCAACGCCTCGCCCTATCGATACAGAAACATCTCCTTAGACGCCATGTCCATAGACTGACTCTACTATTTAGAGCCCCTGCTAGCCCGAGCCTTCCACGCGCTCTTGATATCACCTGCTGCTCTGTACAGGTCCTTCTCTGAGACTCTATCCTCGATGCTCTGAAGTACACTTTTGGTGGTACTGATATGGTTCGCCTCATTCTTATCGTCACGGAAACGAACAATGCGCCATCGTCCTTGCTCGTCGATGTTGCATTCAACAATGCGCCAATCCAGGGGGTCATTAAGAGATTTGAGGGTCTCCCATTCCTCCTCGGTAATATGGGCATCGTGAAAGTACTCGTATTTTTCAGGGCCATCGTTCCCTTTGAATACATACAGCTCGGCTTTCGGGATGCTGTCGTAATCGACGAATGGCTCCGTGATACCCTCCATATGCTCCGATTCTGTAGGCTTCGCTTCTGGGAAGGACAGGCGTAGACGACAGTCAAGAGTGTTCTCCTCTGGGGGCTTCCACTTCAGGATATGGGTGTCGGTGCCATGTTTGTAGGGCGTGGTGCGACAGGTGAAAATAAGCCCGTCGTTGCCATGTTTCAGCTTTGGCAGAATGTCTCTGAACATCATGTCGATGGCGTAGGCAACTTGGGGCTTCTTCATCTCGACATAAAATGGTTGGAACTGCAGTTCCGTAGGGTATTCCTGGTATAACTTCTTATATGGACGATAGAACCGCTGGTCGAAGTATGCGAGGCGCTTGTCGAGTGTTCGCTCCATAAGCTGGGCACCGTCTAGCACGAGGCAATCGAAAACAAGGAACATGGGGACGCGCTTCCCGTCAGAGCCAGTGTCCCAAACTAATTCACCATCGATCAACGTGTTTGTGTGGAAATGTTGGGGGGAGTTCTCGAGGGGAAAGTGAAGGTTCCTGTTTGTGATGAACCAAAAGTCGTTCTTGCGATCGATCAGGTAGTGCGCCTCGTCGCCTTTCTCATCGTTTGTCGAATAAAGAAGGTATCTGATACCGTCGGACTTTTCGACGACATAATAGCTACAATCCAACGTTAGCCAACGTCATTAAGTGCCAGCGGCTAGTCCTACTCTTGCTGTGTAAGTTCTTCGAGATGCTGTCGAGAGAAGCTCACGGGCTGGGCGCCAGGAAACCCTGTTTGATTTCTGTTTAAAAGACCCGCGACCTCCCTGCGCATCTCATGCAAGAGATGGCCTTGGGCTTTAATGCCTGGCTCCGCGATGGAGGTAATAGGCCCATCCTGTTGCGCCATGGCGATGGGTTCTGGGGCCTGTGTGCATGGGGTGGATGAAGGGTGTTGTCGCGACACAGAAGCGTCTTTATAAGTAGCGTTATCGATAAGGCAACGTCACACTATTTCCTTAGTACCCCGTGCTCTCTCTTACAACAAAGAAGGCTGGGATATTCTAGTCAGGGCACGTTTTATTGCATTAATTTGATAGATCAATAGGAAGTCTGACTGATTTTGGTTTCTCCCCCTTTGGAGATGCTGCGAGGTTGCAGCTGCGTAAGTCACATACATTACTAGGTACCTACCTTAGTACCTATTCATCTTATTCCGAGTGCAGTTGAGGTGTACAAACTCATTGCCGGTAACATTGGAGGTAGTATTTCAATACTCTCCAGCCTAAGCATTAGAATTATATTCCAACCGTGGGACTTTGGGGGATGCTCTTCGGTCCGAAGCCAGCACTATGCCAGGAACATTTGGCGAACATCACTCCGTCTTATGCGCATACAAAGAGTGATGGAAGGTGAGCGCACCGAACGCAGTCATCGCCAAAAAGTGCCCGGCCTATCACGCATAGTAGCGGAAGATCTGTTTCGTTCACCTCAATACATAGCTTCATATGAAACTGACGATGTAGGTAGTCAACTGTATAAATTATGATGGGAACAATCGCTCCCTACACTGATCTTACCCTCTACAGCTTTAAGCTCCAAACCCATAATCATTGACTGGAAATCAACAGAAAGAAGAAGAAGAAAACATGCTTAGGATTCATCAATCTTTTCCACCTCCGCTCGAGCTTCTTCCCATTGCTGCTTGCTCTTCTTCGCCCATTCAATTTGACTTTGTGCATATGCAAGCTACTTGTTGTTAGTATTTAGATGTTCAACCATTCGCGTGGAGCAACTCACCATGTATCGTCGCAAGTCATCCTCTTTGTCCTTTTGGAACCGTTTCATGTCCTTCAGCACACTAGCGCTGGCCTCTTTAACATCCTTTTCCGAGACAACCTGGGCTTGCTCCAGTTGGCCGATACTCTCTCTTGTCTTTCCAATTAAGTCACGACGAGTCCTCTCCGGATCGACGTCAACAACTCCTTGCACTGCATGCCGGATGGGTCCAAAGATCTTGTTCGTTATAGAGTTCCCACTGGGCATCTTCTTATGAGACGGCACACTGGTACTCCTTTCGGGCAATCCTTGGCTGGCCGACGGGGTGTGAGAGGAAAAATCACCATGCGTCCCGGGAAAGTCGGAATCGATGGACTCAGTGTCTTCTTGACTGCCGTCCCGTCGCTGATGAGAAGGCGGCTCCCTAAGACTCGTCGATCGCTTTGGCGGCGGTGAGATTTGTTGGCTGCTAGATAGGTAGTTCTCGATTCTTCTAGCTTCGGCTTCGCTTTGCTCTAGCTGATCAAGAAGTGCTCTCTTCTTGCTTAGCTCTTCAGTGGTGAGATCTTGCTGTACCCGTTTGAGCACGCGGTACTTTAGCACACTCCTGACAACACCAGCGAATTGCGCATGTTCGCGCATTGGCTCGGCAAAGCTTGCGCCTAGCGACCCTGAAAGTTCCTCCGTTGCAATGTATGACAGGTCAGCTGCCTGGCCTATACGCTCAATAGCAGGCCCGAGTGACGGTGCTTGCTCTGAAACCGCAAAGGCATTATAAACGGAGCCCAGCTCGCAAAGATCGGCTGCTAACGATGACAGGTGGCTGAGGGTTCGGCGATTCACCTTCTCCATGGGCCCAGTTAAAAGTTGCTCAAGTTCCTTAATTGACGACTCATAAGATATGAAATAAGGGTCCAGCTCCTGTTCTCCAAGATTATGGCCTTCAGGTGGGAATCGTCCAAAGGCATGTGGTCCTGCTTGAATATGGCCTGAGCTGTTGTCGTGGTTGGTACCGGCCACGGTCTTCAGCTTTGCCGAGGCAGCCGGGATCGGTAGATAATTATGCGCAGGAGTTGGGTTCGCAGGGTCCAGTGGAGGTGCCTTCAAGATTGATTTCGGAATCGAGGCCACGGGATGAGAATGAAGGACCTCGCTCTAATTCCCTGTTAGTAACCGGCAATAACAACCGCGCATTGAAATGCTCGACATACCCAGCTAGCATTTGGGTCAAGGAATCGCCACCAAACCCCATCTGTTCGAATCTCTTCCATCTGACGACAGCGGTTTAAGAATACAGCCAGCATGCGCTTGCGCAAATCAATGATCTGCTGGTCTTGCTTCGCATTCGTTGGGTTTGCAGCATAATCAGCCATGGTGTGCTTCTCGGGGATCGGCGGGACAATAAGAGTAGGATGAAGACGAGTAAGAGCATCGCGCAGAGAAGCGAACTCGGAGTATCGGCGGCGCACCTCAAGATCCTGTTGTATAACAATTAGTGATTTCCTCAGATAGAGCAGGTCCAAAGAGACATACGCCAGTCTTGATAGTGTAAACAATGTATCTACCGCCACTCTCTATGCTTTTGCCTGCGTCTGTAATAAGAATAGACAGTTTGGGATTCTCGTAGAGGATTTGTTCGATTCGGCTGTCATAGCCGCCAGGCTTGCGCTTTGGGCCAGCGTCTTTTGTCAAATCTCCACCATCATCACTGTCGTCATGAATTGCGCCGTGGCCGAACTGACCATGCTCGTCATCGCTACCGGAGGTTGGTGTTTGAGGTGGCTCGAAACGCTGATCTGTAGATAAGTTGTCAGCATCGCTCGCCTGGCCTGTGTTGCTTACAAGGACTGAATGCATCTTGCGGCCGGTGTTTTGATAATGCCAAACAGCATAATGGTCGGGTAGAACCTACATTCACGAGCGGACGGAGACGTCGGATTGATGGACGACGATTGCGAATCTCGCCGATCGAAGCTGGTGCCGTACGGGTTGTTATCCTCGTCGTTCCACATATTGAAGGGTATTAGAGATAATGGCGATGGTCGTTGTCGACCAAGTGGTTTGCAGAGTCTATTTCGCGCGTTTGAGCTGGAGCCTGGAGAAGAGCTCCGTGGAGGAGGACGAGAGCTTCAAATGCAGGTCGTTGCTAGCGGGGGAGGGGCAAGCATGGATCTAACAGAGTGTGGTACGAGGATGAATGGATTAATGCGAATTGCATTCAATCGAGTCGCATTCCTGAGTGTGCGGTTTAGGCCGTGTATTAAAGGGCAAAGTATGTCGTGGTCAGGTCGGCGGGCAAGGTTAGTAGTAGTAGGTAGTAGCAGTAGGTTGGTAGGTAGGAAGGAAAGTAAGTAGTGGAGGTAGGATGGGATGGGATAGGATGACGTTGACTGCCCGGGGCTGGGCTGAGTTGGCTGGCACCAGGATGTCAGAAGAATTGGCCAGCAAGAGCATAAGAGACAAAATAATTTAGTCATCTCTCGCAAATTTAGCCTGGTAATCTGGCTACTTTATTTCTGTAGCCTAAACCTTGGAGGACATTTCTTCTGACACCCACCTGGCTGGGCTTTCTACTGGAGGTACCTAGGTACTTGCGCTTAGACGCTATAGGTACCTAGAGTTTCCTAAAGTACCAATAACCTTGAGTCTGGACAACCACAGGAGCTTCCAAGCCTTTACCTTTTATGGAACCATTCCCTTTACAAGATGCGTGCAATCCGGGTTACTAGGTAGGGATAGCGCTGCTGTTGTTTTAATTCGTCAGATGATACTGTAAATACCTACTAAGTATTAACTGGGAGCCCGGCAGCAGAAGAATTGTTCTCTAAGGTTCGACGTCAAAAATAACTGGCCAAATAGACGGTCTAACCTGTTGTATTGTGATCAAATTATTTTGTCTTTTTAATTTATTGGCAGTCACTTTTCTTGATACCCTGATTCTTCCTTAAAGTGCTAATTTGTCCACACTCATTGTATGTTCATGTTCAGCATTCTCAAGGTATACAATTCTTCTGCAATTGTTGTCATCATTTCTTGTCTCTCAACTTACATCAGTGTCTATCCACAACAATAAAAGCCTTCCTTAATCCCATCATCTAGATAACAAACAGTCAAACTTTTACAAAAAGTGTCCATACTCAAGAGGTCTCACTCGCAAAATCATACCCTAGCCAAACTCAAAATGGGTATACTGAGATGATGAGAGCCCATCCCGGCTGCAATACTAAAACTCGAATCGGCTTCTCCAATTCAGTATCCCACAAGCCTCTTTGTAGGCTCGTTCCCTCTGACAACAATAAATGATCATGATCAATGCTGGGCGCTCTGCAGGTGCTCTATGGCCCTGATAAAAGTATTGAGGGCGAGACGGCATGGTATTGCTATTCGTCGATATGTCGGATAATGGAAATGATGTCGATGTCAATGCAGCACCAAAAAGGAGTGTGATCAAACAGACCGGCCTTCCAATCCCAACCCGTAGTTTCCGCAATCTCTCACTCTAGACAAAGGGTTCAATGAGACGCAATGTCGAAGTCATCACTGTGAACAGTCGCTACAACTGATGAAGGCGACTGTCCCCTCATAGGACTATGCTGGGAACCGTCATGGTCAGGGATACGGAGGTTCTGATTGCCAGTGTTTGGCTGAAGCCCCTGGTTCTCTAAAGGTGTAGGATTGTGTCCGACATTTTCGGGTCCTGATCGACTCGAACTCGATCGCTGTGCTCGATTTTGGGGAATCGCAGGAGAGCTCGGGGTAGAGTCGCTGGCAATAGTCGAGGCTCTACCTACGGGCAGGCCCAAAACCCGACAAAGCCGCCTCCACCATTCTCTTTCGTGATTGACAGTGACTTCTGAATCAGAAGGAGCTGATAGTGAGATAGATGGTGTTGATTCGACGGGTCGAGGTGAGTTCTGTACCCGATTGTTGCTGACATCTGGAGTGATAGGTACATGTACATATGTCATGGGTTGGGCAGGCACAATGGTCGGCATCGTGTGCGAAGGTATGATAACCCGTGCAGTTCCAGGCTGGTAGCTCGCCACTAGAGGTTCTGGATGATAGGCGCAAGGTGCATAAAGTATGTTCTCACTCGGGTATTGCGGCACCACAGGTAGCTGAACAAGTGACACCTCATGAAAGTGGATGAAGTTTGCCCTCTGAGCTCGGTTTCGTCTTGATCGTGAGATCATGACTTGCCGATGAGCTTCTGTGAGTCTGCCTAGGTAATACATATAGGCGAATAGAAGAATTACAGAGGTTGCCACAACGCTGACAATAATGCCGGCCTGTTCTGAAGAAGTGAGGCAATCCCATGAGTAGCATTTGTTGCTACGAGCGTGGATACTTGGGGTGGTCGACACGAGGTCGCTATTCTCCAGAAAGTGAGCCATGTTCAGATACAATGAGCAAACACCTAATCTTCTTAGCAAGGAGATCAGAATAATCTATCAGGATACCTTACAATGGGTAATCGGTATAAAGAACAGCCTGTTCAGTATCGGTGATGCGCTTGGCTATTAATCGTCGTCTTCGCCGTAAAGCTCAATCTATCGGATGAAGTGCTGTTTCGTCTTGGATAAGAATAGGTCGGGATAATATTGGCATTGGTAGAATGATAAGCGTCAAAGAACGAAAAGGGGATGACCGCGACTCCTCAAAGCCAAGGGCTAGATGCCTTTACGCCATGAATATTTGGTTGCCGTATGGGGGAAAGAAGAGTATCGACGAGAGTTCTCTTGGTGTTGAGTTAGAAGAAGAGTGATAGGATGATAGTTGGCAATCGGTGAGATGATAGATCAGTGCACCCTCATATTCTTATTCTCACGCCGTAAACAAAGAGATGGAGGCTTGCGCAAGGGGGATAGGTGCAATGATTATGTTATTACTGCGCGAAGAAAGTAGAGTTCCAGGAAAAGGAGGCATGTGGTAGCTCTTTTGGTTGCTGGAGAAGGAAAAGAGAGATCGTGATGATCTATCAAAGCTGGCGAGGGAGAAGGACCGAGCTTGTTGTGTTGAAGAGAAGAAAAAAAGAGGCAAGGAAGAAAAATAGAAAGGAGTCACTCCTACAAAAATTGGCAGCGGCACGTATGAGCAGAGGATGCAGTGCAGCTGGTGAACATTGCCTGCCAGCTGCACGTCACCCGCGCTCTTGTCATTACGGAACTCGCTAGTTGTTCCATCTACAGGCCTGCAATTGTTTGAAAGCACTTGTAGTGAAGTGCCAGAAGCCTGAAATAACAGCCAAGAGTCATTAAGACAACGTATTTACGATCATCAGCTTGCGTTTCGCTCGATGATGACTTGTGCAGCGAAATCAACCTGCTGAATTAGGGCAACTATCTGCATTGGACATTCATAATACGGAAAACTTCCAAGTTGCCTACATTAATCCACGTGCCAAGAGCAAACTGTTCGAACTTGTTTCATTAAATTCAACTCAAAGCCCCTGTTCGTCATGTTTACCATGAACAGTCGTGCTGTTGTGTTGAAGCGAATCCTCGGATGCAGAATATCGAACACTGGGCAGACAAGCCAACACTATACAATTCAAAATAGAAATCGACCATGGTACACCTATTTTAGACTAATATTGTTCGTTCAAGAGTTAAAAAAATAGTTTCTGCTATATGCCTTTGGTCTCTATGATTTGACTGTTCTCCTGTCTTGTTCATTTAACAATAAGATAACAACATCGCATGAACGCCGAGATCGATAAAGCTATTTAGGCACTATAAACTAATCCAGAAGAATCAGAAATCCTTTAACACTTCGTTAATGTAATATACTTGTTTCCATTTATTAATGCCATTAAAACATCGTCGACTGGTCTGCCTGCTTGACGTTGATTCTGAACTGTCGTTGGTTGTCAGGCGGTCCGAAAAATAACCAGGACACAATGCCTATTGACAAAATAACTTGGACTTGCTTAGGCACTAAGCTCAGGTTAGACTATCCTGATCTTTTATGATACCCTTAACTAAGTCTCGCATTTTCTTCGACCCACTTGGTCGTCTGGACCTTGTAAGTCAGCAGCCAATCAGAGAAACACAGACTGCCCCACCGATAAAGTACGTACCGCGCGACCTCCAGAAGCAGCTCCTTGGGCAGATTCTCATTCATCCTGCGATACAATAAAACTAACACGCCAAAACTATCGGCGCAATCATCACCACCCAGCTCCTTTTCGCCAGTATTTTTCTGACTTCAATTCGAGCAAGCTTAGATTCTGCGATTGATTATGCCGATTGGTCTTTGAGACACTCGATGAGCTGATCCTCCTTTTACTCGAGGCGCATTGCTAGCTGCTACGAGCGACGCGTTCCTCGACCCAACTTTTCGCTTCCGAACGAACAACATCTCTTTTCCACACACGCACACACAAGATCTCCGTCATCATGTCGTCCTCCCAGAACGGCATCGCGAATGGCGTTAACGGCGACGTCCCATCGGGACCTGTCAGCACTCGATTCAGCGACATCCCCTCCGCCATCGACATTCCTATCCCCAGCGGAGAGGCCGATGAAGCTGTCGAAATCAACCTCGAGGACCTCGTTGACGAACCCGCCGACCTCTGTACCCTCTTAGAAAACGAAAACGCTGCCAAGACCTATTGGATGACCGTCGCTTTAGCTTATGCTAAACAACACAAGGTCGACCATGCCATTGAAATGCTACAACGAGGCGGCAGCGGCGCCGACATCCAGAGAAACAATGCCAATCCTCGCGATAGAGTCAGCATGGTCTGCTGTTTATGTTGGATGTATTTGTGGAAGAGTAGAGAGGCGCCTCGTCTCGCCCCCGAGGGCGTCTCCGTGTCTGAGGCAAAGACAAAGGAGTATTATCTTCAGCTTGCAACATCATCTCTCAACGACGCTGCTCGCCTCAACCCATCTTTCCCGCCCATCTTCCTCGCCCGTGGTGTCCTCCTACTTCTGCGAGCTTCCCTGCAAGCACCATCTAAGACTGCTGGAGGTATCGGATCTGAGAAGCACGAGCTTTTGAAGACTGCTGTCAAGTCCTTCGATGATGCCCTGCGTGTCTCTCAAGGCAAAAATATGTTGGCGCTCATGGGCAAAGCCCGGGCCTTGTTCTCGATGCACAAGTATCCCGAATCGCTAGCAATCTACCAGGACGTCTTACAGAAGATGCCCGACCTGGTTGACCCCGACCCTCGAATCGGTATCGGCTGTTGTTTCTGGCAGCTCGGCTTCAAGGACGATGCCAAGATGGCCTGGGAGCGGTGCCTCGAGATCAACCCTAACTCCAAAGTTGCCAACATCCTGCTCGGTCTTTACTACTTGGACGCAAGCGGTCATGTACCTGTCAACAGTGACGATTTCCTCAAGCTTTACAAGAAAGCGATGACCGAGTACGCACAAAAGTCCTTCAAACTAGACAAAGATGTCCCTCTTACATGTTCTACCTTTGCTGGGTACTTTCTCTCAAGAAAGGCATGGGACAATGCCGATAAACTGGCGCACAAAGCTATCCAATACACCGATGTCAATGCAATCGCTAGTGATGGCTGGTACTTGCTGGCGAGAAAGGAGCACTATGCTGGAGATGTCGAAAAGGCCACTGATTACTACCGCCGTGCTGATGAAGCTAGAGGTGGTACCGAGACCGGATACCTTCCTGCCAAGTTCGGTGTGGCTCAGTTGTCGGTCTTGAAGAACGACCTCGGAGAAGCTAAGCTTCGTCTCGAGAAGATGATTCAGCAATCCAAAAATCATGAGGCAATGATTCTTCTAGGTACTCTATACGCCGAAGAAGTCTTTGCGAACCAGGTCAGTGATAGTAAGGAGGACAAGTCCGCCGAGCTTAAAAAGGCCATTGCACTACTAGAAGGCGTCCGAAATGCTTGGAAGGATACAAAAAGGGCGTTGTCTCCAGATGCGTCAGTCCTTCTCAACCTGGCCCGTCTGTACGAGACAGACCAGCCCGAGAAAGCTCTCCAGTGCCTACAGCAAGTAGAACAGTTGGAGTTGGACCAGGTCCCTGACTCAGAACGGCCAGAGGATGTCACAGATGCGGCTGAGATCAAGACCGCTCTCAGGAAGTCTTTACCGCCCCAGCTATTAAATAACATCGGCTGCTTTCATTCGCAGTCGGAAAAGCATGAGCTTGCAAGCGACATGTTCGAGGCGGCACTGGGTGCTTGCATCAAGATTGGCGAGAAGGACCCTGATATGGATACGGATGCCTTGGTATCAACAATCAGCTTCAATCTGGCACGAAGCTACGAGTCCAGGGGCCTGACAGACAAGGCCATTGAAGTGTACGAGGGACTACTGGCCCGGCATGACGACTATACAGATGCCCGCGCCAGACTTGCCTACATAAAACTCAGGAAGAATCCCAACAAGGAGGGACCTGATGCGGTTGCCAAACTATATCAAGAGAACAACACGGACCTCGAAGTCCGGGCTTTGTACGGCTGGTATCTGGGCAAAGTTCACTCGAGAAAGCGCCCCGCCAACCTGAATGAGGACCCTGAGTTCCGTCACTACAAGCATACTCTGCAAAACTACGACAAGCATGACAGACACGCGCTAGTCGGTATGGGTAACTTGTATCTTATGCAAGCGCGAGAGATGCGTCGCGAGTCGGATTCTGATAAACAAAAGCGAAGTGCGATATATGGTAAGGCTGTTGAATTCTTCGAAAAGGCCCTCTCACTGGACCCAAAGAATGCCTACGCCGCACAAGGCATTGCTATTGCTCTCGTTGAAGATAAGAAGGACCACAAGTCGGCGTTGGGTATTTTCAACAAGGTCCGAGAGACTGTCAAGGACTCTCACCTTTATGTCAACCTGGGACATATCTACGCCGAGCTCAGGCAATACTCCAAGGCTATCGAGCACTACGAGATTGCTCTCTCTAAAGACGGCAAGAAAGATGATCCGACAATTCTGGCTTGCTTGGGTCGAACTTGGTTGAACCGTGGTCGTGCTGAGCGCGACGCGGATCCATACAACAAAGCACTCGAGTGTGCGCAGAAAGTTTGTATTCCTCCCAATTTCGATATTGTGTCATGCTAATTTAGACTGCTAGGCTCTCGAGGTTGCCCCGGAGCAGGTACATTACAAATTCAATGTTGCTTTTGTGCAAATTCAGCTCGTTACTCTCATTCAAGGATTGCCAGAGAACAAGCGGTCCACAGAACAACTCGAGAAAGCTGCCGAGGGTCTTGAGTCTGCTATCACATCATTGGATGAGATCGCTGCTCACCCTCAGACTCCTTATCCCAAGAACGACGTGGAGCAGCGTGCCAACATGGCCCGTAACACCTTGCGTAACCAACTTCAGCGTGCTATTGGCAAGCAGAAGGAGTGGGAGGAGAAGAACAAGGAGAAGATTCAAGCAGCCAAGGAGCTGCGAGAAGCAGAAATCAGACGCCGCGAAGCAGAGCGCCAAAAGATTGTAGAACAAGAACGCGAGCGACAAGAGAAGATCAAGAAGGAGCGCGACGAAATTGCCACACGAGACAGAGCTTTGGCTGAGAAACGAGCCGAAGAAGAGCGAGCCCGTCAGGAAGCTGAGATGACGACCGACAGTGAGACGGGAGACAAGGTAAAGCGAAAGCGCAAGACTGCTCCCCGAGCTTCAGGAGAGCCCAAGCCAAAACGATCTGGAGGAAAGAAGAAGAAGAAGAGCGAGCGCCAGGAGGACGAGTCTGAAGAAGAGGAAGAGCGAACCAAAAAGCGCCGCCGGCTTACAAAGAAGGAGTCTGCCAAGTTCAAGTCTGCAGAAATTGTTGTCGACAGCGACGAAGAAAATAACAATGATGACGATGACGACGAGCTCGAACGTGCTGAGAGGAACATCGATAGGGAAGAAACCCCTCTATCAGAGGCCGACGAAAAAGCTGTCGACGACAAGATGGACGTTGATGATGGTGGCAATCAAGGAGGCGATGATGACGACGAGGAAGAGATTGCCCCGCGCCAACAGAACAAACGATCTCGTCGTGGCCGTGTCGTCGACAGCGACGAAGAAGACGATGGCGAAGAGGAAGCACCTGCTCAAGCCAAGGCCACGTCTGGTGATGAGGACGACGAGCCCCGGCCTGCAGCGGATACCAGCATGGCAGATGCAGCTGAAGATGAGGAGTGAACTGGGATATGGTTGAAGACTTGAGGATGTGTTTTTCTTGTTGCTGATACACGCTGAGAAAAAAAAACCTGCCCTTATCTGGGATTAGTTGTATCATTAAGTTAGATGATTTTATATCAGGGCATTGGGGAGAACGGGAAGCGTCTTTATCTTGTACTTTTGCATAGACAAAACAACTCAGTTGATTAATAGTGTAACATGCTGTGGTATATGGCTAACGAGAATTCACATATCTTCGCGTTGGCACAATTCCTATTATCATAATGATGCAGTCCTTCCTTGTGATCCAAGATGCCTTTGCAATCAGACGTTGTGTATCCTTCCGACTCTTCCAGATTCATTTTTTCTATATAGTGAGTTTTACACGTCCATGGACCATCCCTTACGCCTGTCCCGTCCAACACAAGCAGAAATTTAGCACATGCTTTCCTGCACATTTGTTGAGATTCTTAGAAGGCAAAAACCTGATCAACGAGCTTGCTGACAGGGCGAGCCTTCTTGAAGCCAAGGCTCTCAGTGGCCTTCTTGAGACCGCTAATCATGGGAGGAGGACCACAGAGAAGAATTTTGACATCGTCGGCGGGCTTGGGCAGGTATTTCTAAATTACAGTCAGCGGATGAACTGTCAGGCTAGGAATGCGAGTACTTACGTCGATCATGTCGGCAGTGACGTAGCCAACGCCCCCGGTCCAACCCTCCGGAGGCTTGTCAAGAACGTAGTGCACCCGGATACCAGCGTCCTGGGCAGCGAGAGCGTCGAGGTCCTCCTTGAGAAGAATGTCCTGGGGGGTAACGTTGGCGAAGATCAGGTCGACTTCAGTCTTGTCGCCAGCAGCTCGGCCACGAACGATAGCACGGATAACCTGGAGCATGGGGGTGATTCCGGTACCACCAGCGATCATACCAAAGTGTCGGACCATGTTGGGGGTGTAAACGAAAGCACCCTTGGGACCTCTGACCTTGATGGTCTGGCCAACAGTGAGGGAAGCCATGTGCTTGGAGATATTGCCAGTAGGGTAGGATTTGATCAGAAGGTCGACATGGCCGGGCTGGTGATCACCGGAAATGGGAGTGTAGGAGCGGACAATCTCCTTGACAGTGCCGTCGGGCTGGGGGCAAGGAGCACCAATGGAGATGTGCTGACCGATAGGAAGACCGAGAATGTGCTTGGGGCTGGGAAGCTTGAAGCGGTAGCTGTCGCGTGGTTAGTATGCTGAAAAAGACCATGCGGATGCAAGTGTTTGTATCGGCGGCTTACATGGCGACGTTGTGCGACACAATGGTCTTCTCCTCAAGCTCAAAGTCCTGGAAAACATCAGGCTTAAGGGTTGTCTTGACCTCTGCGAATCGACTGTTAGCTGGCTGTTGCCGGAGCAGGAATCGTGGGCGTGGTGAATCTTACGGAAGGCCAAGAAGTTGTAGATGCCGAAGGCAATGGCGACGAGAGCAGCGTAAGGAGTCCACTCCTTCTTGACAATCAAAGTGCCAACGATGAGAAGCAGACCAGGCGCGTAGACATAGTCGATGTAGTGTCTCGCGAGAAGCGAGTTGTTGTCGCCAGGAGAGGACATGGTGGAGCTTTGAGTTCCCCGCCTTGGAACCACGCGATGCGAATTGTTGAGGTGAAGCTCTTGCAGCAATTCAATTCAATTGAACCTAAACCTGAACCTCACGGAAGAGGTCGGCTTAAAAGTGTTGGTTGAATGTTGCAGTTATGACCCAGACCAGGCGAGAGGTGGGTTTTGCGGGGGGTGGAAAAGAAAGCTGTCTGGTCTGAGATGGAGGCCTTTGGACAGTTTAAAGGAAGGAAGAGGAGGGGGAGCTCTTTGGTATTAAAAAATGGAAACCGAAGGCCGAAGGCCGAAATCGCAGGCGTAAAAGGACGGGACTTGAGCCTTGGGGCCTCGACTGGCGCTCTGGGAGCGGTCACGTGGCGGTTGAAGATGCCGACCTTGTTCAGTTGATTGTTGGTGAATTGAAAGACGTGATTGGCTGTTACCCCAGACTGTGGCGGGGTAGTTTTCTCGGGTCTGAGTTAAGTTGAGTCGGGAGGGTTGAACAAACAGACATTAAAGTCGAGATAGATATGGCATGGCATGACACAGCATAACCTTATATACTTCCATCAATCACCAGGTAGTTGACCATACAAGGCTCAACTAAGCTAGGTATCTTAGGTGTGGACTACCTATTGACCATACATGATTCCCCCGAGTCTGGGCAGTTTACTTACCCACTGAGGCTTGGTCATACTCACCCATATGTACTAGGTAGTCGTGCCCCTCTCTCCATCCTGCGGCTGCAATACTGGCTGGATCTTGCCGATATCTGGCAGTTTATATGGAATCATCCTTCTTGGACTTTGAGTGCCTGGCACAACTACCGTACCTCGGGGAAGCACATTCAATTCCGAAGGTTGTTCCGAATATTGATTTTCAAACCACGCCACTCATATCTAAGAAGATAATGATATCCTGTTTTGGCCATCTTGTGACAAGCGTTAAGCCTTTCAAAGCTTCTTGGTCTCTCATCATTGTCATTGTCTAGCCTCAACACCCCCATCCATTCGCCCGTAATCTAGATCTCCGATACATCATCGAGCGTGCTAGAATCTCGATTCAGGGCCATCACGATTGCATGTGATGGACTGTTCTTCATATATTATCTACTCTACCGGGACGTGACTGAACAAAGGGTCTTGTGGAGGCGGTCGTTATCTTGATTCCACACACATGATCTTATCTTTAGATTGGATGTATACTGTACTTTTCTGGCTAGGCCTCACAAACCTTGTTAGACCACCAAAACTCGGGGAAACTTGTTAAGGCTGTTCTGACATTGGTATATGACCGGTAAGCTTTCCACCTTCGACGGTAGGAAATGGTGAAGCTGGAATATGGCGATCTAGTACATAGAAGACTTGTAGTTCTGATTATAGCAATCAATCACTGCCAGGTTGAAGTATGAACAAACCCTCTCCCCTCGATACTCTGCAGAGTCCAACTACTCGAATTAAGCAATCATCACTACCCGGTCAACAGTTTACATCCATAACACCATATGGTTCTCAGACGCGCTTCTTTGACCGGCTGGTGCAGTCTTTTGAAAGTTAATATGTTTGAAACGCTCGCATATCGTGCGATAGAAGAGTAGAATTGTCTTGGGAACCCCCTAAACAGATGTTGGGATTCGAGAAGAGTGCGTCTCTAGATGGAGCATCTAGCCTCGGTGCTAGACTTCAGAACAGTGCTGCAAGTATTGACGATTGCATCAACTCATGGAATGAACTCTCTGGACAAGACTGGTAAATTGCAGTCGGCAAGTGATGCGAACAAGATTAACGAAGCCCGATATGTTGTATCGGAGCACAAAACATCGAATATTGATGGGTCCTTATGAATTTTAATGAAGCGGTCAAGGAATCCACAAGCAATGGAAACATGGTGGAACATGGAACTCAGCCACTGTCAAGGTATTCGTAGGTGAAGAAGTATGTATGTTATTAGTCTGGTCCCTGAATTTATATGGGCATGGATATTGGTGGAGACGTTTCTTTTCTTAGACTACCTCGTTCGTGTCGATTCGAGTCGGGAGAGCATCAACCCACATGATCCGTGACTAAGGTAAAGTACGAGGTGAAGAGGAGACTAAGTTTTCCAGGGTCTTCTTTTGTGCATGGGCTTCCATTGTTCGATTCTGTCCGGACTCTCCGGTTGTTGACTGATGAATTTACTGGTTTCGGTTTCACGTCGCCGCTAAACAATAATAAGAGAAGCGATAGATTGAAGGGGTGGTGGGCTTGTCGCCAACCGCGGATAGAGAGCTTTGTATTTAGTTAATAAATTAAGTGAAGGCGATCAGATACGACGCCTGGACTGCGAAGTTATCCAAGCTTTTATCCATCTCCGACCTCCAAACTAGCCTCCTTTTTTTTTCATCATCTCTCCTGTATCTGTGTCATGACGCAAGTCGTATTCAAGGCCTGTCAAGCTGGACTGTCAAATATGTCCCAAGATGAACTCAATGGACCGTTCTCGAACAGTAGAGAACGGAAGGTTCAAGGACCCTTTCAGCAGATCTCTGAGCTTGTCTCAAAAGAGGACGCCGCGTCGTCGTCGTCTTCTAACTTTAGCGGGTGGCTTGGCCGCATGCCAATCGCAAGCTCCAAAATCCAAGTTTCAACGGCCTAACCATTGATTGATTGAGATTTGCTTTGCGGCTGGTACAGGACTGTAGAGGCAGAGGCAGAGGTAGTGGTAGAGGCCTCGTAAGGTGACACGACGTCCGGCAACACGGCAGATAAGGATTACTGTATGTATGTACGAGATGGATTCCAGAGGAGGAACTGGAAGCATACAGTGGTTAGTAGTCTTGGCTAGAAGCGACACGAGATCACTGAATACGATGTTTATATGTGAAAGGATCAAGGGCCTGGCTCACTCCAAGTAGAATCAAGGCTACTCGGTCCAGTCAAGCGAGTCTCCAGAACTTGTGAGATGCAATTAGCTGCATTGAAACATCATCTAATGCATCTCATCTTGTGGCTCTGACCTCTTAAATGAATCGGTCGAAGCTTGGCTGAGGCTTGAAGCAAAAAAAAAAAAGTGGTTTTAAGCGAAGCCAGGGGTGGTTGGGAGGATTGAATGTCAGCTCTCCCGTCTTGTACAGACAGAGCCTGAGAGCCTAAGAGCCCTGAGAAGATATTCTCCTGTGCAGCAACAAAGGATGGAAGCCATAGATGTGAGTGATAAAATAATAAATTCCGTCCATTGGCAGGGGCATGGTGACCTTGAATAGTTGATGATTGGCTGTATCATGGATAGAAAGTGCTGTGGAAAAATACAATGCAGTAATGATGGGTTTCAGCATCATGGCTTTAGTACTGAACCTAGTACAGTAGGTACTGCGTGTTGCCCATCATGACCACCCTGAATATCATGACCATGATTAAGCCAACTTGTAAAAAGATCGACGAGCTAATTAGATAGACACGCATAATAAGAAATACTGTCTGTCCTTGTTGAATATGTACAATATCTTAATCTGTTTCAAACCTTGACCAACTAATTAATCAACCTAATGTACCGACACTCAAGCCTTGATTCTCATCTCTTGTCAAGTTCCATTACCAGGGCCCCTTGTGCATCGGAACCGTGGACCAGTAATCAGCCACAAGCGAGCAAGGAGTGACGAGTTTGTGACTGTTAGTTCACTGACTCAATTGGGTCCGAGTCTAATATCCCTCCTATCTTGTCTGCTTATTCAGTGATCGAGATTTGGTCGACAGTAGGTCTAAATCTACCGCTACTGCACATGCCTAGAGGTAGGTAGGTATGTGTTATACATGTTTGTGCTGGCACTATCCGTGCATTAGACTAGGTGCAATACAAGGGGAGTTGCTGGGTAGTTGGATGGAGATTTACTCGTCTGGATGGTGGAGATTATGGAGGTCCAATCCATTGTTTGACCCAACTCAAGGTCCGTTATGCACAGATCCATGGTGGGTGGTCTAGTGGTCCACCACTAAAAATGCTTCCCCCTAGCCTAGTCTAGGTCGCCCAGGCCAGGCCCAGCCCAGCCGCAGCAGTCCGGGCAGTCCTTATGACGACGACAATTGACGTGAGCTGGACCCAAATTAGGTGCGTAAGTGAGATCCAATCCAATTCATAGGGAAGGTAGGTGGGATCCATTAAACAACCCGAACCTACCTAAGGTAACCTCAGACCATACCATACCTAGAGGTCCCTACCCTCATTCGCTTTACCAGACCTAACATAGACCTTGGATCCAACGACTTCATTCTTTGCTCTTCTACTCCCCTTCCTTTCAATTCGACTTTTCTCTCTTTTGATACCTAGGAGAATCTTCTTATCCCTATCTCTTTCTTTGGTTAGCGGCCCATCTGGTTGCGTGCATTACCTACCTACCTAGCTCCTCTTTGTCAAAGAAAGACATCCCGTCTTCTGTTATCACATCACCCGCCACTGGTGGTGGTTCTGTCTCTTTTTTATCTTTCCTCGCCTTTTTCTTGGTTCCAACCTTGAACTTGTCTTGTCTCTCATTCCTCTTCGAGAACCAACCGTCCTCGTCTCCGGGACCACCGGATCGGAAAGTTCACATACCACGCCTCGTATTGTCAAGCCTCCCGTCTCGCTCGCCTTCTAAACAGCTACTATCTTCTACGCTGCGTTGCTGGGTATTGACTTGCTTTACCCTCTCCTCGATTCACGGACCTTGGCAGTGTCTTAGCATGCCATGTCTGCGGCTGTGATCTAGATCTCCTCTGCTTTTGATCTGAGCTACAGTAACTCTCCTGCTCACCACGACGTCATCTTCAATATTGGTCTCATCCAAGCCATTCCCTCGACGCCGATCAACCGATACGAAACCTCAGCTCGCACCGTGATATCTACTTTTCCCATTCTGTTCTGTTCTGTTCTACTCTATTTATTTATCTATTTTCCTGCTCTGTTTTTGCTCTTGCGCGCGCACTGTCTGTATCTGTTATATACTATTCCTCTTCCAAGGAGTTCTTGTCTTGCGTGACTGTCTGCAGTATCTATCAAGTTCACCTCCTCCGGCCGGGCTGGAATAGTCGTATTATACAGGAGCAGTTGCGGTTGCGGTTACGGTTGAAATTGCAGTTGGGTGGCCAGCCTATAGAATAACGCTCAACCTCGAGGCGCATTCCTCGACCATATACTACCCGCAACGCTCAACTTACTTGCTGCCACAAAACCCAAAAGACTGGGCTCAACGAGGGCGTTGACGCACCCACATCCCGCTTCGATAACGACGACAACGCGTGCGGGGGATCCTTTGAGCTTGATTCGTTCGACATTTCTGCGACATTGCATCGTAACCGAAAGCCCTGAGACATCTTGACGTCGAGACGACCCTGTTACCCAGTCCGCGGTCTTCCATCCCATCTCCATATCGCTTGCGGAGTCACAACATCGAGGGACGAACGTGCACCTGTTTTCAAAACTCGAGTTTGGTGTCGTGTGCATCTTGGATATTGTCGGCATGCCGAGCGTATCTATGCAAACTGACCTGTTTCTCTATCTTGACTGATTTGGGAAACTCTTTTATCGAACTTCAAAAAACCGCCGACGATCTTGGTCCAAGCACAACCGCGAACTTACCAAGATGAACGAGAAGTGGAAGAGGATGACTCTTCCGACCCTTAAAACAACACCGCCAGTACCAATTCCTAACGATGGGGGCAAGGGATTCGACAATGGCGATGGAAAGAAACCTCGCGTCTTCGCTAAAGCGCTTCGTTCGCTCAGCAATTCCTCCATGGAGTCCATGTCGCATAGCCCGTCCCGAAGCTCCTCCTCTATACGGCGCCTACAAAAGACCAATTCTGGCTCGGGGTCCATGATCGATAGAATACACCGTCGAGTATCAATAGCCTCGCCAATGAGCGCGTCCGCTCCCGAATTCCCTGTGGTTTCTCCTGAAGTTCCTTACTCGTCAATGGAACTTATTCAATCTGGACCACTCAAAACTGACGTCACGCTCCTGAAAGCCCGTGCCGAGTATCTGGTTCTAACGGACGCCTGTTTGATAAAATTTGGTGGCGTAGAAGGCGCAAAGGCTGCTTTCCCCCAGATTAGGACAGGAGATGGAACATTGAAACCGAGCAACTCACATAGCAACACAAGCAAGTCCTCTTCCGATGTACGCATGGAAATTCCTTTGCGTTCAATTGTTGGGGTTTTCAATGAAGAAGGCTCCAGTCCTCGATTTGGCATCGAAGTTTGGTGGTTCTCCCAATGGCCTAAGCTGGCCTACTCCAAGGCTCATTTGTTCTTCATGTTACCCAAGGATCGTGATGACTGGCTAGCGAATATTCAACGAGCTTGCAGAGTGAGCAATAGACGATCCCCGTCCCCATCTCTAATACCAGGCAATCTGAAAGCGAGAGTCAATCACATCGTGGAAAATACAGAACCCGATTCGAACCCGACTACCTCGAAAATATTGACATTTCCCGTGGTCAAACGCACAGTTGGTGCATCCCAGAAGTCCAGTTCCAGTGATGATTCTCAGCACTTCTCGGATGGATCTTCATTTTACATTGTTATTGGACCGGCCATGTTGTACTTTCTGGAGGTTCTCAAGGCGGAATATACAACTGCCCCTGGTGACCTGCGTGTGAAGGTCCAATCCTACGGCACCGTCTCGCTCATAAGGTTCCGGGCATCTGTTGCCTCACATGAGCAACGGTTTGTGATGAGCTTTCGGTAAGCCATATCAGAAGCGCTATGAAGCATGCATTCGTACTAATATTTGTATCAGATTACCACTTGGACGTGAAAATAGACTCGAGCTTGCCAGTGTACACTACCGGCATGTTATCGAGGCCATGACCAAAGTTGACCGAGAGCTGAAGCCCATGTGGCCACAGCACTTACAGAAGGCTATTTTCGATATCAAGGGGCTTCCACCGCCACTTCAATTGACCTCTGGGAACGATCTTGGAGGCCTCGAACGAAGCCTTCACGCCTATTGTGCTGCGTTCAAGGTTCAGGTTCCAAGTTGGACCATTGAATGGAACACGCCCTCCCAGCCAGCCTTTCGCCTTCTGCCACCCGCCAGCCAGCCATACTCTACTCTGCAATTGCTTGCACTATTCCGGGCTCTCCGTTACAACAGCTATTTCAAAGAGTTGTCTTTCCGTAACATTGATTTATCCGGTCTTGCCGGAAAGAAGGACTATTCACACTTTGGAGATACTATTGCTTACACATCACTAAACGGTGTCAAAATTTCTGAAGAGCATTATGATCTCCTCATGCAATCTTCTGTCCTCAGTCAGGAGATTCATGCCCTGGCTTTCTCATCGGAATCCATACGAAGTATGGATCTGAGGAATATTTTGGGTCCGCGAAGCATCGTTGGTCGCTCCAAGGACCCTGAAGGTGTCCGTAGAGTCAGTTCAGAGGTTTTGCGACCTATCCTGCTCTTACTGAAACGCCAAGCATGTCTCTGTCACAGCATCACCATGTCTGGCAACCTCATTGCACCGAACGACATTGAGGAACTTGCCAATCTTCTCGTTCTTGATGAAGTTTACATGAAGAAGCTTGACTTTTCCAACTGTGGATTGGGCGATGAGGGTCTCACCACTCTCTGGACAGGCATTCCGGGCCAGGGTGCCAATCTACAACACATCGACACTTCCGAGAACCAGGGCACAGTCAAGTTCGAGATCATTCGTGACTCTCTCAGTCAACTTCAGGCTATAAGGAAGCTGAATATTGCTGGCAACACCCGAATCCCATACAATGTCCCATTATTTGAAGACTATGTGCTGAATTCCTGGCGTCTAGAGGAGCTCGACCTGTCCGGAATTGCTGTAAGTAAACACCTTTTGCGATCAAGTTGACAAATGCTAACAAAGCTTGCCCAGCTAAACGGTCCGACCGTCGACATCTTGACTGGATATTTGGCATCACAGAACTCAGAAAGCCTCCGAGTTCTTCGGTTGAGCAAATGTGGCCTAACGGGTGCCCAAATTGCACAGATGTTCTATGCAATGGGCCCAGGTAGACAAATCACACTTTACATCAACAGCAATCGTCTAGACGAAGGCATTGACGATTTGTGTGCTGTTATTACCGAATGCTATGGGCCTTGGGGTCTCTTCGTACAGATGGTTGAATTTGCTTTGGAGGCCAATTACATCAAACTTCTAAAGGCGTTGACAGCCAACCAGACAATCGAGTGCTTGAGTCTTGCCGGAACCGCTACCCCTGACTCGGCCAGCGAGACGGCTTGCAAAGCGCTCTCAAATCTCTTCTCACAAAATCACACAATCAGGTTCCTTGACCTTTCTGGGTTCGATGCG
The DNA here is from genome assembly GCA_013618405.1 of Fusarium hainanense. NCBI lineage: Eukaryota > Fungi > Ascomycota > Sordariomycetes > Hypocreales > Nectriaceae > Fusarium > Fusarium hainanense. The sequence goes on along the minus strand of JABFEW010000418.1, from coordinate 1,218 downwards.
AAGTTAGACGAGGGGCGTCTTGGACGAGGGTTTTCCAAATCACTTGCTGGCCTTCGATTCAATACTCGACTGGAACATCTGCGCGTACGAAGTCAGATGCTGAACGTCAATATTGGAGACCTGGCTGAAGCCATCTCTGCTAATAAAACACTCCACAGCTTGGACTGTGAAGGAAACGATTTCAATCTCTCTAATTTTAGACATCTCGTACGACATTTGAGTGACAGTACGACGATTCGCTATTTTTCAGCCTTCTCGGATCGCGATCTTGCTCTGACTATTCAAAAGTCTGTGGATAGCGCCGTGGCGACTGCAACAACCTCGGTGCGTAGGCAATCCATGATGTCTAAGCTGCGGCACGAGAAGGTTCCGCAGAGCGTCAGTGAGCCCTTGGCGCAGCAACTGCGAGATGGATGGGAAGACGCCGTCCACACACAACAAGAGGTTTTAGAACGCAACCGACTGTTATTCGAGGAGGGTGAAGATGGCCGCTTCGACTCAGGGGAGGGATACATGGTTTGCGATGGTGAAGAGGACTTCTCCAAAGCATTTGGTGGATTGGCGCTTCGAGCCTTTGAATCCAAGAGAGCGCTAAACCGCCGCGCGTCCAACCCTTACTTGGGCAACAAGAGAGCAAGCATGATCTCGTTGGGTCCAGCTCGCCTAGTCAGCGCAGAGCCCGGTGCCAGAGTTACAAGATCTTGGTCAAGGTCATACTCCATCGTCTCGAGTGAAGGGGGCATCAGTGCAGCGGAGAGCCCAAGCACGGGCTCAGCAATTCCTACTCCTCCTGAGCCTGACAGTCCAATCGATAAAGAATATCTTGTTGGGCACCAGCAAAACGGGCATGATGATGGCCTCGATTACGAGTACAGCTTTGCAGACCCTCATGATACTGAGTTCGGACTAGAACTACGAGCTCATCGACGATTCTGGAGTGATGAGGCTGGGTGCATAGAGGAAGAGGAGCATGGGGTGCAGTTTGACGAACGGCACACGTGAGATGAGGATAATGATTACTTATAATGGAAAAAACATGTGCAAGGACGATGGTATTGTGCTCGAATCTTTTCTTGTCATTCTGGAGTTCTTTTTGTTATTGGGTATATGGTACGGAAGCAGGCGTCTGGAGATCATGGTGTTCTTGTTGCATTTTCTTTTGCGTATAAACTACTCTTGATACCCTTCACTAGTTCTACTTTTTTTTTTTTTTTTTTT
>JABFEW010000417.1:0-10390 GCA_013618405.1 Fusarium hainanense | reverse complement strand
CCCCCACCCCCTGTAAGGTATGAGGCGGCGCTAGGAGGAGGAGAATTGTTACGCGGATCATCGGATCCTCCCACCTAACCCGAACGGAGTCTACCGCCCGGAACAAAAGATTGCCGTCTAGCGGCCGTATGATATTTCCCCGTCGCAATCAGCCTTGCTGAAGAGGAGTTTAGAGCAAAGAGGAATGGTGTTGAGGAAACTAGTGGTAGGTAAAACGAGGCGAGAGTGATTGTTGATTTCGCTAAACAGCGTTAGCATCAACGCAGTAAACAGAGGGGTCTAACCGGTGTCTAGTTTATACACCGGCTAACGTTAATTCTGACCGTCTCCTTGACAGCGCGGAGGTCTGTTCAGCCTCTCTTTTTTCGCATAAACATCAACGTGAACCCAAACGCCACAGCCTGTCACTTCTACCAGCAAAACGGTTGTCACATACTTGGCATGAAACTGTCTGCATTATCTCATTCTAACGTGAAGAGTCTCATCTGCGGAACCGTCATGTCGCATTCAATCTGGGGTCCCTCCTTTTGTCGGCATAGCGGGTCTTGACCTTTCCAGTCCGCTTCCCCGTCTTGACTTGTGGAGTCCAACAGTGATCCTTCGTCTGGTTCCTGAGGTTTTTGTCCTTTTTGTGCAAGGGTAGCTGGTCTGTGCATACACGTATACACATTGCCCAGAGAGAATCTTCAAAGTCTGGAAGGGAAGCGGCTGATAGTCTTGTCGATCACCCATCAGTCAGGACTTACATATCAATATGTCTCAACAGTCTTTGGACCCCTAACCGTTGTGACTGTCAGAGCGGTAGAGCTATTGTGGGCTATCAGGCGGTATCCCGTAGTGGACCAGACAGCAAATGCCGGGGTATCTGTCGAAGCGAACTCGAGTCTAAGCCTAGAATTGGCGGTATGCCCGAGACTAAATATTACATATCCAACGCGGCGATCGCGCCTCACCCCGACCAATCGTTTCATCATCAATTGTAATTCCCCCCCGCCACAGGGTCTTTTAATATTCAGCTTGCTTGCACAGCATAAAGTTGACTTTCTCTAGCTTGGCAACTTGACTTTTCTTTTTCCTCTTCAAGATCTACACTACCACCTCTTTATACTTTCAACTGAGACTCACATACACCTGCACAACATGGCTCCTTCTACCACCCAGGATCTCGTCCCCGAGCCCGTCTCCGCCAAGGAGACTACCCTTCCCTCGCATCCCAAGGATGGCTCCGTCCTCAACGCCGCCGAGCGTGAGGAGCTTGCCTTCACCGACAAGTACAGCGCTCCCGACGTCTACATCAGCGAGAAGAAGGACACTCTCTGGTTTCCCTGGATTGGACCTATTGAGTTGAAGCCCATGCGCATGGACAACCGAACCGGCACATTCGTCGTCGGTCTTCGATCACCAGTTGCTGCCAGCCTGGGCAAGCACCGACACCGTGGTACCGTTACAGCCATTACCATGTCTGGAGAATGGGGCTACAAGGAGTAAGTTTGTATCCTTACCATGCATACCACGTTGCTAATCTTTTAGATACGACTGGGTTGCCCGTCCTGGTGACTGGGTTTGCGAGAACCCTGGTGTCATCCACACCCTGTCCGTCGAGGATAACACGGATATTGTCTTCACTGTTTCCGGTAGCATTGAGTTCCTGAACGATGACGATAGCTTGAAGTTTACTCTTGATATCTTTAGCTTTGCTAAGATGTACTACGACTACTGCAAGGAGAAGGGTATCAAGCCCAACGATGCTCTTTGGCACTAAATCTATTACGAATATGAATTATGGACGGAGGCAAATTGAAGACAGGCGACAGATTGGCTCGTACTGGTTACAAAATGATATACGAATACCCTTACAGATAAATAAAATACATGAACACTATATTGTCTCTCATTGATCAAAGCCAATTCTTGACTCGTAGCTTCCCATGCATGTCAAAGCGAGCGTTGCATTCGCCAGCTTCACCTCAACCCACGATCGCCAGTACCCGAGCGATCATCTCGTCAAAGCCCTCACCCTGTGCAAGCCCAAGCACCTTGTTCCAATGCTCCGCCTTATCAGGAAAATAGGTAACCGGATCATCACTGTACGTAGTCGAAGCAGCAAGCTCGTAATACCCAGTAGTCCATCGACCTTCCTCAACATGCTTGCTGGCTCGGGCATACAGTTCCTTCTGGCTCAAATTCTTCATGGAGAACTTGGCTCCAGAGATACGCTCCAAAGCCTCGAGAACTTGATTCTGGGTGGTATTGTACGACGAGATATGTACATACTGATTCTTGGTCTTGTCGGAGTGGAGGAGTGCAGCGGCAGTGGCTTCGCCGACTTGAGATACAGTTGTGGTGGTAAACTTTGGTTCACCTCCATCTACAAGTTCGCCGGTTTTGGCCTTGACGTCTAGACAAAGCAGGCCTTGCCCTTCGATCAACATCTAAAAATGCCCACGATTAGCGTTTCCAACGAGTGATAGTGGCTTGTATGGAAGACTCACCCAATCAATCCAAGGTCCAGAGAAAATCGCAGTCCAAGTCAATCCTTCAGCTTCCTTACTCTTGACATAATCCATGATATCCTGTTTGCCCTTCATGAAGGGTGCCTTGTCCTCAAGGCCATCAACAGAAGTGTCACTGCCGAATTCGCTTGGCATGAAGCGCTTGACCTTGGCAGCTGCTACTGCATCAATAACGGTCTTTTGGTCAGCGATGTTGGCTGTCGACAGTGTTGAGATGACAGCATCTTGACCATTGAAGACTTCAACAAGGGATGGGAAGGTGTAGTCGGATTTGACAACGGTGGCGCCGTGGAAGGTTTCGTCCGTGTTAGTGGATGAAGCGCGGCTTAGCACCGAGACGTTGAAGCCGGCCTTGACTAGAGCAGCGATGAGATGTGGTCCCAAGTTTCCACGACCCTGGTAAATATGTCAGAGCTATGCGTATGAGAGGCTGGAAGTACTTGAGCTTACTCCGAGGATCATGGTATTCTTAACTTCGCCGGACATATTGAAGATAGTAGAATTTTGGTGTTGTGGATAGGGTAGGTGATGCTTTTCTTGTGAAGACACGATGAATTGCTGTCGGAATAAGAATCAGAAAACAATGGTATATTCCCAGATACTTATAGACTTCTCACTCCGACATCCTCTCCATACATTGAGCGTATTCCGAAGATTTATCAGCATCACGGCTTGCACATCGTCTGGTCAATTCACGTCTTATGAAGATGATGGTTTCACGAATTGGTGGAGACTAAACTACTTCCATCGAGGTGGTGGAATTTAATCCTTTTTGGGCATTAGCGTTCGATCAAGCTATGGTGGCTGGGATTAGTGGACTGATAAGATAAGAGCACACAGTTGAAGCACTAACAAAATCACCGCTGATAACGGGCATGCTTGTTAGTGCAGTATCGTCTGAGAACAGCCAATTTGTCATCGCTCAAGCGCTGGGTCGTATCTTTATATTCAACATTCTCGCATCACTTCATCAAACACCTCCACTCCACCCCTCCCCTCAGGTCTTGTAATAATCCCCTCAATCAAAAATGACACCTCTCCGAAGATCCTGTCAAGCATGTGTCAAAGCGAGGCGTCGCTGCAATCTGGCCACTCCCTTTTGCGAACGTTGTTCCGCCAAGCGTATCAAATGCTGCTACGTCAATCAACCGGCCCCTGCAACTGCCGACATCCATTCCCAAAGCATGATGAAGCCAATCAAGAAGCGCCAGGGAATGGATAATGTGCCAGATAGCCAGACTCTCTCATTGCTTGTGGTCCGTGGGGATCTGGATACTGGCTTACAAATCTACATTCGACAAGTCCTTCGCGATGGACCTCCACTGGCAACACTAGATATGTCATGGCGGAATGAGTCGAGTGTAGTGGGTAGCTCAGTTGATTCCGGCTTGAGGGTCTTCAACCCTTTACACCTTGAGGTCGTGAGGGTGTTTAATCAGAAGACGCTTCATCGCCTGTCAGATATCCTGCGAAGCTATCCAGCCGAGTTCGCAGAGCACAACATGACTGCCTTTATCCACTCCGGCATATACAAAACGGAACTACCGTCTCAACTCCGAGAGGTTAAAGACATATGTTACAGTTTCCAAGTCGGCGGTAACTATCTCGCCGACCACCGTCTCCATACACTCCGATCCACAATCCGTCGTCTGCTCCGTTCATCAACACAAGCCTCTTCATTCCCAGAAACACTAGCCTACGCCCAATCAATAATCCTCGCCCAAATAATTCGTCTCCTCAGTTGCAGTGACCCAGACTTAGATCAAATAGAACGCGACAATGAATCCATGTGGGCTCTAACCCATACACTCTGGCAGAAGGCACCTACCCAACTGCCCAGCACTCTAAGTCCCTGGCAAGCATGGCTATTCTCAGAAAGTGTTCGTCGGACAATATTGGTGTGCAATATCCTCCTCGCGGTATACAGTTCGTTGAAAAGAGGGTATACTATACACTCACTCTGTATCGAGGCTTTACCTTTTGATTTAAGGACTCAGCTTTGGGATGCACGGTCGGAAGAAGAGTGGGAAGTTGCTGCGGCTAGGACGAAGAGTCCGGCTTTGGTTACGTTAAGTCAGTTCACGGCGCTGAGTTGGGGGGTTAGTGGTGGTACGAGATTTGAGGATCTTTTGGTACTGGCATTTGGGAAATGATCAGAAGGAATTTGATGAGAATGTCATCATGATATGATATCTATTGTATTGGGTGTGGTTGTTTGCGCATTGCATATATAGTGATGTCATCTGCGCCCTTCAGGTGACAGTGACCCTTGGCGTGCGGCGGTGCGCCACGATGTCAATCCTCCAGGAACAGCGTTACGCGTCCCAATTAATGGTATATAAGAGCGCTTTATTACTCGGGTCAAGAAAGGTTAAGAAAGACATTGCAAGTATACATCATCCACAGCAGTATAATTTATCCACGGTCAGAATGACAACTTCAAGCTCGAGTCTCTCCACCAGAGGCCAGGTCTTCGCCTCGCCTGAGTACAGAATGCCTCTCTTGGATATTCTCTGTGACCTATGGCACCCCGAGACGAACCCGGATGGATATGTCAGCCTGGGCATAGCTGAGAACGTAAAGACTACCTCTAGACACAGGAAACTTCATAGACTAACAGTTGCTAGACTCTCATGCACGAAGAATTGATACAGCATATGACCGACAATGTAACTAGAATAATGCCCAGATCCATATATAGCTAACATGATGTAGTTCAGCATCAACAGCCACTCTCTCACTTGCGGAGATGGCTTCTCTGGCTCGCATCGTACACGAAATATCCTTGCGAGATTCATCAACCAAAACTTCAATCCTCACGAACCTGTACTCAAAGATCAAGTAATTGTTACTTCAGGCGTTGGTCAGGCAATTGAGCTCAGTGGCTTCTCGCTCTGTGATAAGGGCGATGGTGTCTTACTTGGAAAGCCGTATTATGGGAACTTTCCTATTGACTTCGGCTATCGTGCTGAGTAAGTGCCTCTGGCCGATTGAGTGACGGTCTACTTATTCGGAGTACAGGGCGAAGATTGTTGGGGTATCGTTTGGAGATGTAGACCCCTTCAGTCTTGAAACTGTGAAGATATACGAAAAGGCTCTGCTCGAGGCCCAACAGAAGGGTATACGCGTCAGGGTTTTCCTCCTGTGCAACCCACACAATCCTCTAGGTAAGTCTCTTACTCAGACTCCGAATCACATTCTGAGTAAATAGGACGTTGCTATACACCCGAGGTCATAAAAGCCTACATGGAACTCTGCCAGAAGCACAACCTTCATCTTCTCTGCGACGAGATCTACGCTTTATCAGTCTGGAAGAATCCCGCCGTTCCGAATGCGTCCGAGTTTACTTCAGCGCTTTCCATTGATACGGAGGGCTTGGTTGATAAGAATCTTGTACACTGCATGTGGGGAATGAGCAAGGTGTGTAAAGGTACTCAAATACATGAGGGGGAATACTGACACTGTCATAGGACTTTGGCGCCAACGGCATTCGTGTCGGTTGTCTCATTACCCGCAACGAAGACTTCATGCGCGCTTGTGTAGCAAACTCAGACTTTTCCGGTCCATCGTCACTATCCGACCTAGCGGCTTCAAGCACCCTATCCGACGACACATTTCTCAAAACCTACATCGAAACAAACCGACGACGTCTCGCTCAGAACTACCAACTGGCCACTGACTTCTTGAAGAAGCACGACATCCCATACAAAGAAGGCTCCAACGCTGGACTCTTTGTATGGGCCGACCTTTTTGCACCTAATCAATCAGCGATAGACTCTCTGGTGAAGCAACAAGGGGAGGGTCTGAAGAGTATGGAAGCGAAGATGACGGATATGTTACTGAAGCATAAGATCTTTGTTGCGGCTGGGAATGACTTTGGTACTGATGTATCTGGTTGGTTTCGTGTTGTGTTTGCTCATCAGGAGAAGTATTTACTTGAGGGGCTTGAACGTATGAATCGGGCTATTCAGATGTTTGGTGTTGAGCTTGCGGAAGAACGAGTCGCTGGAGCGTCATAGAAGAGTATGCTGGACGATATAGAAGCCTAGCCCATGTCAAGGCTACAGAAACTTTATTCGTCCATATTTCAAGCGCGAATCAATCATCCTCGGCCATCACAAGTGGCAGCTCCGCGCGCATAATCTCCCCTCTAGTCTTATACTTCTTCCTAACCTCTGCACCCGTCCAGAATCCAGACTCAGTAATCGACGCGCGCAGAATATAATGAGGCAGATCTGGTAGGGTTTCAGGCTCGATACTCGTTTGTCTCACAATATTACCTTTCTTATCCATGAAGACAAGAAGTAACTCCTCATTTTCGAGAGCCTCTCTATCAGCAACGATCAGACAAAATCCGGCCTTGGCTATAGCGCAGGTAGCATCTTCATAATCGTCCTCCTCTGGGTCTCGTGACTCGCACAGAATTGATACCAGATCTTTGACTTCCCTGATGTCGCTTTGATTGAAGTTCGGTCGAAGTTCTGGTGCTGCTAGTTCAGGGAAGACTTTATATACGCTTTGCCAATTCTCAAAACCCATGTTGGAGAGGGAGGCGTCATCAAGAATGCGCCACCACCTATCTTCAGGTCCACCGAACAAATCACCGTATGGATCCAATTCTTCAAAGGCTTCGATCGCATTTCTCATCCAGCGAGTGAACTTCTCATCACTTTCATCACCGTAGTAAGTGCGTAGCACAACGATAGTTTCGAATAAAGGATTTCGAGGATCGTATTTGGTTGCTATCTGGCTAAGTTTCTCTGGGCGCCAGGGTGCTAGCACTGTTTGGACAAATTCTGTTGAAAGTGGGCCATCGATCGAAGAAGCGAAATGCGAGATATCATCCTCTTGACGGAAAGCTTTCACGAGTTCTTCTCGCTGCTGTTCTATCGTCAGAATTGAAGATGGGTCCCATTTGCTCTATTCAAGCGTGTCAGCAGTAGTCCAAAAGGGTTGTGCCACCGCTTACAACTAGGTAGCGCTCGACTGGCAACGAGCCCAAAGAGGGCGACTCGCCTCCTTCAACTTGACTCATTCTTTCCTTCTGTAGACGGTCAAAGATGAAGGAACAGTAACTGAGAGGGACTCTTGGATAGAGGTGAGAATTCAATCCTTAGTCCATCATGCCCATTGGCTCACTAACTACTAGTCTCGAATATAACGGACCGTCCATTTCATTAATTCTTGGCGCCGATGTGTCACTCGAAATGGATCGTGATATCTGTAGCCTCACCACGTCGACGGATTTGGAGGCGCAGCTAAACCACAGTCGCAGCATTTGGGAGATAGCGCTTACGCCAAGTCTTCGTAGGATCTCCATTCTTACCGAATGTTGGACGGTTGCCTATTCGGACAATGACTTTTCCATCTCCGAGCTGCAACATACAATCTGTCCCCTCGCTCAAGTGAGCTATTTATATCTTCTGATCCCCTAAACCAACATAGGTATAGAACATGAGATACTCAACTCTACATCAATATAACCTCTATCGCATCCGTTGAAGCGACTTCAATACCAACAATGACGAACCCAGTCACCCCACAAAAAGATGAAGATTCTCCTCATGTCACAGCGAGTCCAGCCACATTCGATTATTTCACAAAACTCCCCACAGAGCTCCGACTTGAGATCTGGAAATACACTTTCCCAGACTTTCAGATTCATTATATCATCCCCAGTCCGGATGAAAGACACCCCTCTGGCCGACCAGAAGGGTGTCAAGTCATTAATTTCCCAAATATCGCCTCATCACCTCTACCAGTCGCTTTACTCGTCAACCGCGACTCTCGAGGTCTAGCCCTCGGACAGTTCAAGTCCTTTCCAAGATTTCCTTCGGAGGCCTTTTCGCCAGACGAAATGCCTCACGGGTACTTTAACCCCAGAACTGATTATTTGCACATCCCGAACAAAATGTGCAATAAAAACTGGAATTTCGCAAACGCACCCTTCCCTCAGCTCATATTTTGCAACTCAAAACAAGACAGTCCCTACACATGTCCTGCGCCTCGGCGCGTGTTACTCGAACCGAAGGAGCAAGCACCAGAGATAATCAAGCTGGCTCAACAACGATTATCCTTGGGCTTGGAGACGCCCTCCGCGCCGACAATAACGCTTGTCAATGTTAATGAAATCGGCACATTGGGGCGACGCTGCTATTACATATGGCCTACCGGCGAGCCCCCGAAGATCAAGCGATATGATGTTATCGAAAGTTTTAATAGAGCGGGTAGACGCCGATCAAAAGGATCAGCTCATACATGGGCAAAAGAATTGCGTTGGGAGATAGAGCATAATAGTGATGAAGAGGCGGATAATGATAGATATTTCCCCAGGGTTCATCTTGGACGGATGGCATTGTTATGTAAGTGTCCAGATGCTCCGAGGAAAGGGGCGCCTGGAGACGATGGAGGCTGGGGACCGCTCTTTGGAGAGGACCTTTACACCCTTGATGGAACATTAGTATAAGGTTCACAGAAAGGAAGGAAAGATGTTTCATGTAGATTTCTAGCAAGACCAAGATCAGCAGATAGTCTTTACTCTTCAGCGGTGGCATTTGCTTGGGCTGATATGCAACCAGATTAAAACTGACAGTGTTAACCGAGAAACGGTCATGCCGCCTTCAAGTGTATATCGAAGCATGTTACTCCTGTGCAATAACCCTACTCAGTGTCCAAAAAAAAGGTTCAAAAAGGTCAAGACTTTAAGGATCTCGAACAAGGTTCTACAATGATAAAAACCAATTTTGTTTGAGGTCACCTTCCTTTGAACAAAGTCCACTATGTCGGGAGTGTCAATCTTGTTCTTTGATGTAACGAGAACAGAGCAGCATTTACCAAGACAAAGCTCAAGCGGACATGTTCAAACACCTATAAATTGCAACAATAAGCAATGCATTTTACATAAGATAATTCTGATCTTCACGATTTCAAGACTTTTGAGACTTATTGTCCAAAGCAGAAAAATCAGACAAGACATTGCTACCGACCCTTACCATTGTACAACTGGAAAAAGAAAAGCCCAACATGAAGGAATCAAGGTCAAAAACAACTCGTCGAGGAGAAAAGCCAACCATGAAGAAAACAAAGTCAAAGGAAGTGGCCTCAGGCGACGTCTGGACCGAAACCGAGAAAGCAGAGCTCTTACAATACTACACCTACTGTCTCGCCCAGCACAACGAATGTGTCAAGAATCTAGAGGTTCTCCACCAGCAGGAGCAAGAAATGAAGCTACTCCTCCCGCAGAGGGAGGGTAACAAGAAATTCCAGGAGCAGTACGATGAAATTGCACGGAAAGCCACTAAGGAAGTAGCTTTGATGGGAGAGTACTTCGATCTTCTGAGCTTTATTGAAGGAGAGATGGATGCTTGTGGGTTGACTGACTTCTAAGTTGAGGCGGCAGATGAAGTGCGTGCGCGAAAGAAAGTGTAAACTTCGTTGATGAGAATTTACTAAGGGAAGGAAGTAGCCCAAAGTTTGTAGTAAACGAAGAAGATGCACACCGAAGTTTATAGACTGAGCTCATAAGAAGGTTTCAATCATGCATTGAAAGTAGGTATATACAATGAATGAATTCTCATCCTTTGCAATCTTCTTTTCCTTCATTTACATTTACGATAAACACTACAAAAGTCAAAGATGGCCGACAAACGATACTCTATGACGCCAATTCGGTCATCCACTGCCCGGCCATATCTGCCGGCAGAAATGTTGCTCAACAACCAAGGCTCCCTGACGCCAATACCGTTGCTTCAAGACACAGATTTTCTGCGCAACGCGCGACGATACCCTCCAATGGCGCCACGACCTCCTCCCCCTTCACCTGTTGACAGCAGAGCTTCCTCGCCCTCCCCGGGTTCTGTCCCTTATACCCATCTGAC
>JABFEW010000416.1:0-17673 GCA_013618405.1 Fusarium hainanense | reverse complement strand
TCTTCCAGTAGCCCCCTGATAATTTCCCCCTAATGTCGAGGATCCACTCGAAATCGGGGATCCACTGAGTATCGGGATAGTATAGTACGTTTTAAACAACTCTGTAGTAAGGTTCAGTATCTACTCTGCCTGAAGCTCTTATAGAATTAGATACACTCTTAATATTATATTTTATAGTACTCAGAAGTAACTACAAAGTAGGTATATACAAACTGGTTCTTATACCAGTCAACCTCTTTAGAGCGTTTAATAATTGTAATGTTGCCCAATCTCTATAATGCAGAACAGCTACCTTTATGTTCAGTAATAGCATCGCCACAGACATTGTTGTTAGAACAGCAATAAGAGGAACTAGCTAGGGTATCTTTGTAGGACAAACTCTAACTTTGATTCTTGTAAGCTAAGTAACTCTAGTCTTTGTTACCTTTTCATGCGAGTGGAGACACCTACAATAGTGCATGTAACTGTAAAATGCGACATCAAAGAGAGCTCTTACTATTCTAACTTCATCCTTACCACTCGTTTCCTTGATGTTTGCTAGTTGATAGCTAGTGTTTAAAACAGTTAATACTACGTATGCTAACAACTACTCTTCCAGTATAGCTTAATTAAATATTATATTATGTATTTAATACATTTCGAAATTATAAATAGATAATAAAAAGGTTATATACATACGTATGACGGATACGCTGGTAATGAATCATTACCTCAAACCAGCTTCTTGCTGACTACTATATAGTGTCGATCGCTGATCGTGGGGATGTCGACACAACCCGCAAGTCGAGTCCAAGCTTAACATCGGTGAGGTAATTTGTGTTTCTCGTAACCGTGGTAGTAAGGACGGAGCGTTCATAGGCTTATTAGCTATGTTTCTTCGCTCGGAATACCCGGCGGTGGTTTGCATCGGCATTACCCATGTAGAGCCTAATGCGATGCTGTGAGCAAGTTGAAGGATTGTTGACGAAACGTTAGCTGAGTATAACCACCTTGATGGTTAATGGAGGATCAGTGTCCTAGTTTCTCCATGTCCGATCCTGGAAATTAAACACCCGCCGGGGTTAATGTCTGTGCAGGAGTACATCCCAAACCTAAACACCCAATTTCAGGCTCACTGTCAGGGCTACCCCAGACATCTTGAGATGGCACGTGGATATGCAGGTTGTTGATCTTTCACGAAAGGAGACTGACACATTATCTGGTTCAGATATCCGCAACGAGAGAAGGGTACAAAAGGCTGACCAGAGCCGTGAGAAAGGAGACACCTCGTCATCTCATTCTTCTTTACTGCCTCCTTCCATCAATCTTGTTCTATATCTATTCAACTTTCCGATTGCCAGTATGACTAGACTTGCAACTGCTTTCGCCCTTGGGCTACTGGTACAATCACATGGCAGCCATGCCGCAGCCATTACCCATGAAAGCCCGGATTTTGGCACCTGCCATGACCCTACTATTGCGTATGTGTCCGACCAGGACCATATTGCAGGTTTCGGCTACAAACCTGCAAACAACGAAAGCTTCGCGCATGTCGCAAGTGTCAACTTATCATTCATTGCCGGCTTCATTTGCAACAACCTGCAAACTGTTTGCGGAGCGCCTGCTACGACCGTGGCGATCTGCAAACTTGCGGCCGCAGGAGCTGACGGCAAAGAGGGTCAGGATGCAGCAGAAGCATTCAACAAGCTCATCACTGCACCATCAAGTTTCCCGTCTTCTGAGTTTTCTCAAGCACCATCGCGCGCTCTTGCTGCGCGTGCAGATGTTGGCACTCCATCTCAGGACTCTGCAGATGCAGGCTACACCATAACTCCGAGCATCAACATGAAGTTTTCCACAAGCACCACCATATTTGAGGAAACCACTCATCTCGATCCTGTGTGGTGGTTCGATACATACATCCTCGCAGATGGCCAGCCGTCTCTCTGTGACGAAACACCGCGACGTATGCCTGGCGACCACTGGATTACCTTCTCTTGCGAAGGTGCTGACCCTCGAATCGTACCGATGATGAAGGACGCTCTCACAACCTTTGTGCAAAACACCATGTACGACACAAGTTTGAACACTCGCATTTTCAAGCAGCTTCAAGGTGTGGCTTGCAGTGATGAATATGATACAAGCACGTGCGAAGAAACTACGATGCCGGCCTACTTGAAGGCTCGTACTTACATGCCATCGTCTGTCCATATCGCTACTGCGATCAACATCCCTGGTTCTGGTGGTGCTCTTTCCGGAAACCTTCGGTACACTATCACCAAGTCCCCTGATAACAATTGCGGAGTCTGTAGCTTCTTGAGTACTGGCGGAGGTTTAACCAGTACTATTGCTTCTATCTCACAAATCTTGTTCGATACTGCTTCCTTGATTTCTCCTGGTCTTGCAATCGCAAATTCAGCCGTCAGCTTCGGTTGCATGTCATTGTGTTAATAATGACAACATGGAGCCCGCTGCAGCGCAAGTTTAGGTCTTCTAGGTCTTTTGTGTGGTTGTGTGGTTGTGTGGTTGATGGAGAAGTATTACATGACGAACCTCTTAGAGGAAGACAACCTTTATATTAATCATTAGATTTGATATGAAAGTGTTTCAGTGTATACCTGGATACTGGACCCTTATTATCATTTATATTGAAAATTCTTCATGCTGTTTTGTTGTCTATGTATCTTATGATCTGATACTTAAAGAAACTTAAACTCAGTCTTTTCTCAAAATTGCTATAGCTGGAATTGGCAATCTAGTTCTTAGTCTAATCTGAAATAAATACATAAATTAGCTATAAGGGGAAGCACTGGTCTTAATATATATCTATGTAAGGATTAGGAAGCTGTGGGGGGCGTCAGCTATCCTCGCAATTTCAGCGTATCCTCCTATTGAGAGGTTAGCGTTAACACCTGTCTTATTCTACTTTTCTTTTAAGTGACCTGTCCGGTAGTTAATAGTAAGTTCGTTCCTTAGACTATCTTGATGCAGACCTTGGACCTACACTATCTACTTCGTAATTTGCTATATATTAAGCTTTAGCAATAAGTCTGTCCTAGTTTAGGTAAGAACGGAGCCTCAATTCCGTTTCTCTCTAGAAATCGTATAATAGCTTACATTTCTTAAGAGGCAGCTTTTTAACATCTAGTTGTTCAAAGAGTAGGAAAACCAGAGACACCTGGCAAGTATTTAGAATTGGTGAAAGCTTTTCACAATGTCTCTAATTTAAGTCCGTATCTGTTCTATATGTGCAATTCAAGGCGCCTAAAACTTGGAAATCCCGCCGCAACTCGTCAGGCTTCTACTCGGCCCTCAAGTAGGGGTTGTCAATAGCCTCGATAATAATCTGTTTGAGCAGCTTAAAGCCATCCTGACCAGCCCACTTCTCCAGCAAAGCAACAGACTCGGACTGATCAGTCGAGAATTTGAGGTAGAACGCCTCAGGGTAATCAGGAATAAACTTTTTCTGCGGTCGCAACTCGCGCAGAATGGGCAAGAAATCATTGCAGTGAGCTTTATGGCCCCAAGTCTGGAGACGCGTATCCTCCATTTCGGGGTCCAAGATGGCAGCGACGTGGATGGTGGAGACGTCCTGAACATTGACAGAGAATGCTTAGTGATCAATTGTTAGTGTGTTGTAACATATTTGAGTTGTTGAGTGAAACCTACAAGTCTAGAACGCGTCAATCATCTCCATATTCTCAGTAAAGACAGCATATATCCAATTTCCGTATGCAGTGGTATGTCTCTCATGAAGCGGCTCGTCCAAGATACCGGGAGGGCTGACGACGTTGGTTACAAACCGAGGCGTGTTGTCTTCTACATATTTCCACAATGCCTGCTCAGCAGCAACCTTACTTGCAGCGTACACAAGCATTGCACGTCAGGCTTCGTAAGGAGGGGGAACCCAGGCCGATTTGACAGCAAACTCGTTCCATGAACTGTGGTCGATGACTCCGTCCTGTTCAGCCATGGGAGAGACAGCAGCGGCCATGGAGCTTGTGAAGACAAAGCGCGTGACAGATGACTCTTTGGATGCACTTTCGAGGATAGAAGTTACTCCAGCGACAGTCTGGGGAATGACATTGTTGGGGCTGGGATCAAAGTCAAGGATGCTTGCGATGTGAGCAACGGCCGCGACACCTTTGACTGCTTCGTCAAAACCTCCAAGGGCAGATATATCAGGGACAGTGACCAGCTCATAGGAGCCACTTTCGGCATAAGACTTGAAGTGATCACCAATGAGCCATTCGGCTTTGGGTTGGTCACGAACTGTTCCTCGGACCTTGTAGCCGCGCTGGAGAAGCTGACGGGTAACGTGACTGGCGACAAAGCCTGTGGCGCCTGTAACGAGGATCCATGAGCCGGGGGAGATAGCAGTTGGAAACGACGACATGATGATAGCTGATGGATGAGAGATGAGAAATTTGTTCGAATTGAGAGATTAGAAGGTTTTGTAAATTGTGAGTTCAAGACGGACAAGCGTATGCGGCGCATCGATGTACATATATATAGGTTTGGGGGAGCTAAGAAGGAACTAAACATACCACGATATCATTCAACTCCATGAGAGATCTTACAAATCCGCCAAACCTTAATCACGAAGTAAACCTCCTCACCGACCCCAAAGGGATGGAAATGCCCATTTGGATGCTCTGGACTGATATACGTGGTAGGTCATATTCTTAGCTGAATAGGAAGTTAGAAGGCTTGGCAAAGTGAACTCTAACAATTGTTTGAACCGCTCCCGTCCCATCAAGACACTGATAACCCCCCATGGCGTCTATCATCGCAAACATACCCTGAATGTGCTGTTTCGCAACAGTGGCATCACCAAAATTAACCTAGTCATCTATTAGACAAAACCTCTTCACATAGCACAAACCTTACCTCATCTAAAGCCATAGCACAAGCGTTTGCAATAGCCACCACATTAAGAGTCGGTGAAGCGCCACTAACGGCATGGCGTAGTGCCTTTAGTCCGTTGTACTTGTACTGTAATGCGGCCTGCATGAAACCAGAGTTGGGATTGCTGGTAAGGATGTCACGGCATGCACCAAGGAGAATGCTGGAGCAGGGAAGATCGCTGTCTGTGATGGCGAGACCGACCCAATCACGCATAGCCTGTTCTTCATAATCCTTCATCTGGTTAAAGAGGCGGCATAGTTTGACCTTGTGTGGGAAGACGACACGAACATCTGCAAAGTATTGTTTGTGGTGGGCATGAACGAAAAGACGAACATACAATGGTCGAGAAGAAAGTTCTCCTGAGACAAGAGTTGTTTTGGAAGCATGGCAAATGGATCATGGCTATATCCAAGAACCTTATTTAATGAAATTCTCTCAGCATTTCTAAACGTGTCTTCCTGGTGTTTCTGCATCCGTAGTCTTTTCTCCTTGGCATGTCTTTGCCGAACGGCATGGGAGTGAGTCAAGCTCCGTACATGCTGGGGAACAGGCTCTGCAGGGTTAGAGACGCTGACGAATTGAAAGTTACGCGACATTTTCTGTTTTGTTTAGTTTCCAGTACAGCTGGGAAGATGGAAAGTTGGGTAGACGAAAGCTTTGATAACTAGAGACGAAGTGTACGTTTCGTTAATTACTAAGCACGACGGGATGCCAAGACTTACAGCTTCTTATTAAGGTTAGTGTGAAGAGACGCGTAGCCTGGAGAAGCTGGTACGTAGTGTGGCGGATCGGGTGGATTTCTCTGATGCCTGCTAGTGGAAAATGTCTTAGAGCCGGACCAGATGAAAAACAATGAAAAGCTTGGAGTTTTATCATATACAGGGTAAGTAACAGCTGGCACGTGGATGCCAACAACACATTTATTTCATTACATATTGGCCGCTCATCACGAAATATAATTGCTTTCTACTGATAGAAGGAATAACAGCTGATATTACGTTCTGCGCACAGGATCGTGTAAAGAAAAGGTGACATGATGCGCCGGTTTCGGCCTGACGATTTCAGTAGATTTATTATCGATTGGGATTTACTGACCTTGTGTGGCTGTGGTGTTGTTGAAGGTGAAGAGAGAGGGGGAAAAAGCCGGATGAAAGCAAGACATGTATGTTATACTTCAACCTTATGTATGGGGCAGGGCAAAAAAAAAAAAACAAAAACAAATAGGTCATGTGTGGGCAAAAGAGTCATAATGCCCTCTGAAAAGTGTAAGTATCTTCAAAAACCTTATCTGATCGCAGCATGGCCGGTACCGATCCAGCAGCAACCGCCCTCCGTGTTTCTATTATGTACATAATCACACAGTCACTAGTACACAGGCGACTGCTTGATGAGTTCCAAGTTCATGGACTTTTATCAGGGCGATCAAATGAGAATATCGTCTCATTCGCAACCGCCTCAAAGATGCCATATTTGCAAGCGTGTATCGAGGAGACTCTGCGAACCTGGCCCCCTTTCTGCGGACTTATGGGTCAGGCCGTCCTTTCAGGTGGGGATGTGCTGGCCGATGGCCGAGTATTACCGGAAGGTACTCATATCGGGCTCTCTTTCTGGGGCATAATGCGGGACCCGGATGTCTTTGGCGACGATGCAGATGTATCCAACCCCAAACGTTGGATTCGCACCGAAAGCGAGAGACTCAGGGTGATGGAAAAGACGGTAGAATGCGGATTTAGTTCGGGACGGTATACGCATCTCGGACAGGATATGGCTATCTTGCAGGTCCACAAGGTGATTGTTGAGGTAAGTTTCCAAACCTTTGCAATGAGGTATTCATGCCCTTTTTATGAATTGGTAGCACTAACCGTTACAGCCAGTAGCTACTCTGTCGTTTTGAGCTATCGGTGGTAGATCCATTGAATCCTTGGGAAAGCTTCTCCTATGGCATTTTCCTCCAGCAGCATTTCTGGCTCCGGATCACCGAGCGATTTGAGAGGCCTTGAGAGACTGAATAGACAAGACTGGTGATTTACTTTTTGTATACCAGTTACAATATGGGTCGTAAAAGCAGCCCGTAACGGACAATATAGATCAAATAATACAATTCAGTCGAGAAGTCTACAGCTACACAACAACTATAAAGAGACTGGAGGACTAGAGTCTTACGATTGACTTCCTTTAGACTCTTAGTAACAGACTGGTTTGAGAACTAAAATAACATGCTCTATGGTGTGAAATACCTTATTCCTTCTATGGTCTATCAAAACCATCTTTCAAAACCATGCGGTATTACATAACTCGTTTGCTGAGAGTCCGGCATTGACGCCCGCTGCTGAGTGTACTGGGGCTCTTTGCCAATAGCTTGTATCCGAGCTCTAATCTCTTCATGTTGACGAGCACTCATCAGCCTCTTCTTTGTAGCCAGCCCAGATAGGGCCTTGGGAGCAGTCCATCTGAGGCGACTGTCGCTGTCGAGCTGAAATCGAGATGGTGCGTTTCGTGCTTGGTTCAGGTAACTGTACAACTCCGTTTTCTGAGCATCCTGGCAAGGCTGGGCCGTTAGTTGCATTTGAGAGCTGTCACCACGGCCTGGTGCTGGAGGTGCAATCTGATCGGGAGGTAATGGTGCCATGATGGTTTCGGGTGCACGGGCATCGGTAGTCATTGATTCGGATAGCTGGTGTTGATGAAAATTCGTGTTATCGATCGGAGACGGTTCGTGCAAAAAGGCTGGAGGCCATTGAGGCGTCCGACCATGATTGGGCGTCTGGGCTTGCATGTCGCATGAGGGTGGAGATTTTGGATATAAGTCTTCATTGGGTAGCTGAGACTCGAAAAGACCATTGTATAGCTCAGTGGGATCGAAGCTAGAAGGATGGGCTGGGGAGGCGTATTGTCATATGTGGTGTTTGTGACTTGCTGGTCATGGACATCCGTCATAGCCTCGTCCGAAGGTTCAACCATGGGAGCAACATCGTGAGACTCGATCGAAGAAATCGGCCACAGACTGTGGCCTTCTGTATCGTAGTCGCTATCATCATCTATGAGGATGATCTCTCGGGCGTCCTAGAGATGTTCGTGCGGGAAGGCTTCGGCGGTTGGTGCGTCGCTACTGAGATTTCCTTGATTGCTCTTGAGTTATACCAGAGTATCACTACCTGCAATGAGAAAACACATGCGATTAGCAAGGTACAAATAGCGAATAGACACCACAGGAAGATTGTGGTTGCTTTGCTCATTGTGACGGTTTGTGGCCGTGGTTGGTGGTGGAAGGAAGAGAAAAAGAAGGGAAGTGTCCATCTTATGCTCAGCCTAAGCCTTATGACGGGGCAGGGCAAAAGTTTAAAGGTTCTGTGGTGGGAAAGGACGTGTGACGTTTTGTTGAAAGTATAAAGGTGATATGTGAAGCTTATCCGATGGGCTAATAGGAACCACTTACCTGCTTCGTCGCCGTAGTTGTCCCTCGAGGCAATAAAGCCATCCACGATGTCTTTGAACGGGACAGTGGCAACCTTGGGATCATAGTGTGCAAACTCGCGCGCAGCGACCCAACTTACCCGGCATTCCCCTGGGAACACCGGCGCATCGAAATACATGATCGGAAATTTTCTTTTGTGGTAGTGCTGCCCATCTGGGCGGTATTCACGTGCCCATTCGACTGAACCATCGGCCTGGTTATACCGGTAACAGAATGGGACTTGCTCGATAAGACCGGTATCCTTGACAGTAAGAGTCAAGTCTTTACCAAGCTGTCCGGTGTTACGCCAGGGTAGGACCAAGATAGCAAAGAATTCCTTGGTCTCGCTCCAAAAGGTCGTGTACACTTCGCCAGGCTTTGGATCAATCGTCGCAAAACTCTGATTACTCCGTGTAGAGATATTGCGGTCAGCTGAGAGTGGAAGGCTAGTGTGTGGCCAACCCATCTGAGAGTAAGAAGGTCTTTGGGCAACATCGTTGTTGTCCTTGGCCTTTTTCTCATCGCAGTGAAGAACGCGAGTTCCGAGCGCACGGATGGCCTCTTCGTAATTGACTATCAGCTGGTTATGTTTCCCACTCCGAAGATGCTTTGCGGCACCACGGATGGGGTACTTGTGAAAGTGCATCCTGTGCGCCTTACACTCGAGGATATAATAAAACCCTTTATACCAAGCAATGTTATACTTCGGTTCGGCTTCACCGTTTTGGTATACCTGATCGTACTCAATTGTCCTATCCCCTGTGAGGGGACCCAGAGTCGCATCTGGCCGAGAGCGCCGTTGGGTTGCTGCAACAAGTCAGCAAGGCCTCTAAAATGGATTGGAGGTTGTTATCGCGTACCTTGGTTCGCCCGCTGCACGCCATCTTGGATCTCAGGTTCCTGCTTCACCTCCAATTCCGGGGTTGTCCATTGGAGTGGATAGTTTTCTGGGTCTTCCATCACATTTTTGGGTGTACTATCATCATTTAAATAGACCATTTCGCATCTTCTGTCATTCACAGTCTGTGTATATCTGAAAGCAATCAGGAAATGGGTATCGTCAGAGCTGTTGGAACCAGAGTCACAATCTGAATCGGAGTCGGAACTGCTCTGGTCAGACTCCAGTTCAAAATCTGCAATCATTTGTGTTAGCAAATTAGAAATAGCTGTAAAATTGGTAGCTCACCTGGTTGGTGAACAATGTGTCTTTGCGACGCGATATATTCATTCACAATGTCTTTATGTTCAAGATCCTTGTCTTTGGCATTGAACCTTCGGAAACGGGTGATGGGGATCCATTGAACGCTCGGCGCGAGACTCCCATCGAAACGCATTATTGGGTACAACCGTTTCAAGGCTTCCTTTCCACCTGGTGTGTAGTCTTCAGCCCACTCATACGTATCAGTTGACTTATCGTGCTTGTAGCAAGTAGGAATGTCCTTCTCGAGGTTTGAAGTGGTAACACTCAAGCCAAAGCGATTACTGTCTTGTAGGACGAAAGGGAGAACCAAAAAGGCGAAGAGCTTCAGGTCTTCTTGTCCAGATTCTTTTGCTGTCTTACCCAAGTCCCACCAAGCCATGTAAATTTCACCATGCTGAGGGTCGCATTCGAGGTCTTGACAGGCCTGGGAAGCGCGATAGAGTCGTCGTCGCTGATCCTGCATCTTCTCAATATGCCTTCTTACAACCCTGTTGTTTTTCTCTTTCTTATCGTCATCACAATTCAGCACCAGAGCCCCAAGCCTGGTAATTGCTAGAGAATAATTTATACTCTCAACTTGGTGTCCCGGGAACCTCAAATGATTCATAGCACCCTGGAGCGGGTGTTCGCCGGAGAAAACCAGCCTATGCTCTTTGCATCTCAAGATGTAATAACGTCGGTCGTACTCCATAATAGTGTATTTGGCCTCGGCTTGCCCGTCTTGATATACTTCGCGAAACTCAATACTTTCTGTGGTAGTGGGAGCGGCTTCCGAGGGAGCCTGCCGAGACTGCTTCTGACAATGAGGTGCGGGTGATGCTGATGAGGTTGTGTGCTTTTTCGATCTAGTTATTAGGCCACTCACTTCGACTTCCGCTGCTTGATCGTAGGTGCTTAGCTCGCCCGGGCTCTGTGTGCGGTGGGAGGTCGGGACAGGCTCAATTCTGGGGTTTTGTGACCCGCATGAGTGTTGAGTAACTGGGGTATCGTTGACAGGGAAAGCGGTCGTCTGATTCTGGTTTCCCATGCCGTTATGATGCGATGAGTGCTGGATGCTCGCACGCTGACAACATCTATCTAAAACTGCCTTAACAGCTGCAGCATTGTCAAATATGTCGAACTCGGTGTTTTTGTTCTTGCTGAAATTCTGAAGTATGGAATCTTCTTCAGTGGGACCTTTCGCCGGAATGTCGAGGAAGTCCCATTGGCCTTCTCCGTAGGATGACAGGATATTCTCAGCTGCCTCCCCATTCATCCTCATAAGTTCCTTCTCAAGTCGTTCTGGATCAGACATATGTACCAACTCTAGCTTCTCGCCGGACCGACCATTCAAACCTACAATGTCATTGATAGAAGAAACGGATGCAGTCGCAGGGTCCTTTGGACCGTCCAGGCTAGTGAGAGACTCTCGATCTATATCGTGACCCAGTGTTTCCATCAGACGAAGTGATATCACAAGCAAGCTTTGCAAGTGTGAAGCAATGTGCAATTCCAATGCGGAAAGAGTAGCGGAATCATAGTCTGTGTGATCGCCAGCATTGTCATAAGAAGCTGTCTCGACATCAGCTGCATTGATAAGGCCTGAGCTTTCCTGTTTTGCATCCTCTCCGTTGCTTCTGGCATTCCTAGACGGCTCCGTTGGGACTGCGCTGGGTATAGACGATGATTTTTCTTTCACCTCACGACTTTGCTCGACCACGAAGAGGCATAAGGGACAATGTGAAGGAAAGACCGTGCCGTGAAGTGATGGGGTTTCTTCCAGGTATTCACTGAACTTGATTTCGGATAACGACTTCTTCGAACCATGTAACAGTATCATATGCTGCTCAAGATCGTCCTGAGAGGAGAAAGCATATAAAACGTTTTCGCCATTCCCATCATGGTCGTGGCATACCCACATCACCTCTGCATAAAGGGTCTGCGGCCAAGTGGTAGAGTGTTCCGATCTCATATGCTCAAGCCACCGTTTCCGAGATGAGAAGCTTGGCCGAGATTCTCCACACGATTCAGAAAGACATGGAAATGGCTGAAGATCACGCCTGTAGTGAAGTCTTAATTTTGAGGTCCTGTTAGCATGTCGTCTTTTTTCCTCCGACCGTCAACTGACCGTCCGTTATCTGTCCATCTATCATTCAATACGACCGACTGATCGAGTAGGTCATTACACCATGCGCATTGGACCATACCTTTACTAGCCTTGATTGTTGGTGCCTTGGGCTCATGTAGATGACAATCACTATCATAAACAGACGGGTTTTTTCTTGACCGAGAGTTTATATTGCTCTGCGTATTGCTCTGAAAATGAGTGCTCTCGATAGTTTCTAACCCTGAAGTAGTTAAGTTGCCATGGATAGGCGTGTATTCGCTTAGCCGCGTAATGGCTTTGATATCTTGATATTGCTTTGGAGGCTCGGGGTGAAGTTCATCGCGCATATATGCACTATACTCTAGTCTTGCGTACCTATCAGTGAGGGTGTTGCAGATGTGCTGGCGTAAGCTTTCAGGCGCGCCGGGGTACAGAGTCTCAAGAGCTATCAGGGTGAGCTCTTCGAGATCCTCCAAGTGTCGCTTAGAGGTCGCGAAGTTTCGAGCCAGGGTGAGTCCCGACGATCTGGAAGATTGTTTGATGGTCATTGCAAACTTATTGAGACTTTTCAATGAGTCCTTGATTCCCTGCAAAGCCGCTGCAACTTCTGACCCGACATCCAGTGGAAGGTCGGATTCTGTTTTCAATACGAAAAAGGACACTTATTGGTCCCGTTAGATGCGACTCGATATGAATTATCAGATGGAAAAGAATGATAACAGACCAGCAAATAAATTCTGTCTCAGGAGCTCCAACAATCGAATCATGATATCTTGGATTGACTCATGTTTCCGAAGCCGATAATCGAGGCATGCGTCAGGTTCGTCAAAAATACACAAAAATGATGTCAGGGCATTAAACGCATCGCGATATACAACTGTCCGAGAAACTGTTTCATGCTGATTCCCAACAGTGGCATTCGAGATTTCCTGAAACAGCTCGTTGCAGTCTGAAGCTAGGAGCCGCACAGGCTGGTCAGATTCTACTGCAGGTTATTGCCGATCAAAAGGACGGTCACCACGAGGTACTCACCTGAATTTCCGGCCATATTCTCGTGGATTACAGCACTTAACGATGTTGTTCCATCGAAGAAAAGGCCAGATTGGCGGATGAGGGGGCCACCATGCAGAAACCCCGCGCCTGACAGCCTCATGCAGGTTCACGTGAGCAGGGGACGCTGGTTTGACGGGCGCTTAGCCCCTAGGGCCTCATTTTGCAAATTCTGTCATCATTGCTTACCACTCTGTATACGGTCAGAACTCTAACTGTTGGGGGGCCTTTCTGACCAGTGCTTTGGTGAGATTATTTTCCCTGGAGTCCGACAAGACTAGGCCAAGCTTCCAGTCATACAGCGCCGATGATCCGATCCAAAATCTGGCTCCTTTCAACTTGTACCTGGGACCTTAAACATGGCAACATTGACAAGAAGCAGCCAAAGGCGCGACTCCTGTGTTAAGCTGGAGGCAGAGACGACATGGACCTCCAGTGGTCCATCACCGGAGTGGGGAATTCTTCAAGCGCTCCGGTCGCACAATCAGCGACTGGAACGTAAGGCCAGGCATACTCCATTGGAAAGGTCACTCGAAAATATTGGGTCCATTAAACGACAAAACGACCTTGCCTTGTGCGACACTCATCTTCGCCATATTTTGACTAGTGGTGACTTAGATACGATTGTCAAGTATAAACTCAAAGAGCAAGAACAAACCGCCCAAGCACACCTTGTTTCAATTTGTTCCCTGCTTAACGGCTTCACTAATTGCCTAGTTCTGTTGCAAGTCTTCAAAGCTCAGGAGCTGGAAGACCGAACTTCTCGCTATTCGAGACTCTTAAAGCTAACTCAGATTCTCAACAATACTAAATGGAGCTTTGATCTGACGACGGGACCAGGGCAGGTTCTTTTTACTCTACAGTCCGAACAAGACGCAGATGAGGCAAAGACTGTCATTAGTGCTTTTGATGACTTTTTTTCTCAGCGCGAGATCTTACCCGCGGTAATTCCATATTCTTACCGGCCGAATTCACAAACACAAGACTCTCGTTATGAATTAAGAGACAAAGCTGTTCAAGGGCTTGAATCATTGCTTCTGCATGTTCCGCAACATCGATCTCACGCTTGCCGGGGTCACAAGATCCTAACAAAGTTACCCGAGTGGGATATGATCGAGAGGAAGGCAAAATCGGCCACAGAGTTAGAGCTCTTCTTGACGACCTGTGGCAGTCCGGAAAGGTGGCATGAAGGGTGGTGCACGGTTCGATCACCAGAGTATGACCGGCCTCTCCTCTCCCCCGAACGGACGACTAAACGTATTACACAGGACCAGCGATGATGAATATATCTGCGATTTCTGTGATGAGTTGAGAGACGCGAGGACTAGTGGGATTGTCTTCCGATTTATCGCCAGGGATAAAAGCCTTTTCATGTCATCGAATGATGAGGAAGAGCGGTCCGCCAGACTAAACTCCCAGCCCACTAAGTCGCTACGTGATCTCATCGAAAATCAAAGTTTCTGCGAATCACGGAGCATCACCCCGTTGATGCCTGTAAAGAGAACGCAGCGTTTCAATGAAAGGCAGAGAAGGGCTCTCGCATCGAGACTTGCGTTGAATTTGTCTTTATTTCTCAACTCTGATTATACTCTGAATGCATCTGACGCAACTTCCATCTTCTTTGTTGTTGAGAATGGCCGTTGCGAGTTGGATCTAGTGTATGCTACTTCAGCTGCCAACGAGCACGACCAAACCACGGCATTCGACGACTCTATGACCATATACAATAATTTGGCGAGGGCGCTTCTAGAGATTGAGTGCGGAGTTTCCTTGGAACCAAAGGAAGACGGAGAATTGAAGGCTTGGGTGGACGACATGCTAACACAACACTTTGAAGAATCGAATAACGATTCTATCAACATTAAGCACATGGAGGCGAGGACCTCATATCTGACAGCGGTTCGGAACCTTTTAAATTTTAAGAGAACATACATAAAAGGCTCTCGTCGATTCAAGGGACGGCTTTTTGACATTGGCACAATCGCTGCGGAGATCATTTACTCCGATGTTGCTCAGCGGCTTCGAAGTTGTATCGAGCCAATACAATTACAAGTCTCGGGACTGGAAACTTCGAAAAACGAGTTCTTATCCCAGCATGCAGAGCAAGTCGATGCAGGTGGGCTAGAAGGGAAAGGAATAGCTGTGCGTACAACGAGATTGAAGCACGGAACAACACAATGGCAATTGTTTGACGATAAAGAAGAGTTTGAGGAAGACAAAGGGCAAGTTCACGCATGACCTACTTCGGGGTTTCCACAGCATTAACGATGTGAACAGACTAGCTAAGCAAGCTGGGTTCTTTTTGCGTCAACTGGCTAACTTTCACTTGAGCTGTGAGGAGCGAGCTAGCTCTCTAGAGCGTGTTCCACGCAGGCCTGTTCGAATCGCGGTGCTGGACACTGGGATCAATCAGACAAGTGGTGTCATAAGGGGAGGACTAAAGATGCGCCGTGTTCAACGAAACCGTTGTCGCAGTTGGGTGGGAAACGACCCTGATAATGTTCATGACCTTGACGGGCATGGAACAAGGATCGCGGAGCTCGTCCTTCGAGCTGCCCCCAAGGCTGACCTCTACATCTGCAAAGTTTTCAGCGGCCGCATGCTTCAGGCAGATGAGGTTCAAGGTATCGCAAAAGTTCGTTATCTCAATTGTTTCTCTGGAGGAAGTTGATAGTATACTAACAGAGCTTATTAGGCTATCACATATGCCGTCGATGTGTGGGATGTTGACATCATCTCAATGTCATTTGGGCTTACTTCCGACAGCCTGGTCAACAATCAGCAACATCAAACCGCCTTGAAAGATATCGAAACAGCAATCGAAAATGCCAAGTCCAAGATCTTTTTTGCTGCAGCTGCAAACCATGGTAGCCATGGCCCACGAACATTTCCTGCAAATCATGATGCTGTGATCTGCATCCATGCTTCAAACGGAATGGGAAAAGACGGAGGCATCAGCCCAGAGCCTGAACGAACAGATGACAATTTCATGACTCTGGGTATGGCACTTGACTTTGGAGGGAAACGAAAGTCTGGAACAAGCTATGCTGCACCTATGGCCGCTTCAATGGCTGCTCATGTATTGCACACAGCCGAGAACCTTTTTGACTTACCCGAGACTGCTATTGATAGGTTGAGGACAGGACGTGGGATGCGAGAGATGTTTCGAATGATGTGCGTTCCAAGCCAGTCTGTACAGTACCGGTTTGTCGCGCCCTGGATCATACTATGGACAGAGCGTTGGCACCTTGATGATGACAAGATCAAGCTTATTGAGAGTACGATCCGAACCAAAAGCATATTTAGATACTAGTCAACAATAAATGCCTTCCGAAGACTCCACCTCAAAAATACTGTAGGAACTAATGAAAGAGTGCATCAGTTACCCAAAGGCAAGACCCAATCTGTTTCCTCAATTCCCAGATCACCAACCTCATTCTCAAATACTTTCCCAGCGGGGGCTGTTTCGGCATCATCCACTAGGAAATCTTCAACGAACCTTGCACCGGACACAGGGTTACCCGTGCCTAGAGCACTTTCGTTATCCAAGACCGCACCAACAACCCTGTCTGAGGTTTTTCTTACACCCTTCTCCCACCAGATCTTACGAACACGTATGCCCAACACGAAGGGTGTAGAGCCATCGAAGCCCATGGCAGAAGTGTTCTCGCTTGCATAACCACCACTGCCACCAGCTGACGCTATGCCCTGGGGGTTGGAAGCTCCCAACTCGACTTTGGCGTCTTTCGTCTTGCTCTCAATCAGAGATAACTTCGCTCCGATCGCTACTTTTAGTCCCGTCACGAGATACACAGGAAGTTTCTTTTCCGTAACAGTGACGAAGCCGGCCACGTCCGGAAGCTCCAGACTTCTGGTCATGTATTCCTGGCTTGGACTGAAGTATCGAGTTTGAATTTCCTCAACCGTCAAATGCTCGTCATCTGTGCGCTTGCTCAAAAACCTAAACGTGCCACCAAGTCCTTGAAGACTGAAGATCTTGGACCAAATGCTTGTTTCGACTGATCTCAGTTCCTTGAGAGTGCGCGTAAAGCCAGTCTTTGAATCGGGCCCGTCACGTGGGAAAATGTCTTCTTCTGGGATTTCGATGGTGGCATTGAGGTTGAGTGGATGAGCCACGCCATAGACATCTAGGCCTTCAAGAACTGAGCCCAGGGTCAGATGACCATTCGGCGGGGGCGCCATCGAGAAGTCGGGGCAGAGATGGTAAGAGGGTTTTGGGCTAGTACTGCTGACCATGATGACTCGTTTCGTAGGATATGGATATGGTTTGGTCTTTCATACGTCGATTTAACACGGAAGTCTTGTCAGTGTCTCAGTCAAGTTAACAATTACTTGGTCTTTTGGGACCCGAAGCTCATAGATGCTTATTGTTACACAATTACAACCCCGCTTTTCTATCTATGCAGGTTATGCTCGACGCTACCCTGTAGCTGACATAAAGATAAGAACACCTACTGGACCCTAATCTCTAAGTTATACTAGAGGTATGATACGATAAATCACTGTTATCGATTAGCTATTATTTACAATATATACTGTTTTTGTCGTATCTTAATCCGACTCTTGAACTTCAAATCTACAACACAACATCCCACACAACTGTTGATACGTCATTCAAAGATACATAACTTGTGAAAGACATGTACTAAAATCCCCACCAAACTTGAAAATCGTTCAAAATGACTAGACATAAACAAAGCTCTGTCACTATAACATGAAACTAATCAATCCCTACATTACTCCATTCAACAAAGCTATACTTTCAACGTCAACACCATATTCATACTCGCTTGGCCACCAACTAAGCATTAGCTCGATTCTACGTCGGTTGTCTTAGGGAGGTGGAGACGGGACAAGAGCAGGCAGGGACAATCCTTATCACATCCCTGCCTACGCTAAAGAAGTCTGCAAATGCGGTGCTTCTATTGATCGACCAACAGTCACGTGGAGTCTCTGCCTTTCCCCTCAATTAGG
>JABFEW010000415.1:0-11019 GCA_013618405.1 Fusarium hainanense | reverse complement strand
AAAAAAAAAAAAAAAGAAGAAACCCCCTAAGAACAAGAAAAAGGCACCCACGACTTGGGACCTGGCGCGCCCTTGGACCACTGTCTTAGCTGCTTTCCACCAGGATAGTACCACTTAGTGGTCCGTTTCCAGGGGACTGGGCGCCTACTGAATAAGCGCACAGCGCGGGCATCTACGCACCTCCATCATGAATCCAAATGGTTCCCGTCCATAGGCTGGATCCAGGATCCAGTATGGACTCTCCGGGCGGCCCCAATCGTTCACTGGTTCACTGGTTCACTCCCCGTCACTGTCTAGGCTAGTGACTATCAGAAAAGCTGTCCTCGTAGCTCGATGATGACGGAAACCGGCAACCCAAAGGCTGTTTCTAGATGGAATAAAGTGATGGAATTATTCTGTCACTTGTGTCTACTTATTGGCGGTTAAGTTTTCTAACACCCTGATGCCAGGGAACGGAATTAGAATCTGAATGCGGCCCAAAGTGGGGGATGAGGCAACAATTGGCAGCATGGGCAAGACAGTGGAGGTGAGACGAATTTACAAACAAGGCCAAGAGCCTAGAGTATGTAAAAGCAGAATTGGGTGCATAATCGAGTGTTCCAGGCAATACCCAGTACAGCTTCGAATGGGATGCCTGGGATGTTTCATGATGAATCAGTTAAGCTGTTTTCTCTGGTTTGTTGCTTGCACGATCTCGGTACTTGTCCTCTTTTGATCACTGACGGGGTGTACTCACCAACGACCTAGATACTTAGGTAGCAGGTAGCCTTGAATAGCTCTCAACAAAACATTAACCTCGGGTGTCGATCCGGCTGACTTGAATTCATTCTATTGTAACTGGTCGCCGGTTCTGTTTGAGTAGCTTTTTGTACAAATCATTCTGACACCCAATTTATGGATGGACCGCCCATCGATGTCAAGGCCGCCCTTGTAATGACGATCTAGGGAAAATGGTCTGTCGATCATTCTGCGGCCCGACGTTATATGTCTTGTCATGTATCCGTATCTACCACCGCGACGGGAGTGCTGGCCACATACCGCTTCGACTTACGGACATTCCGAGGTTGAAAGGCTTTCCCCCGGCTGTCAAGCCTAGGCAAACAAGCCTGCGCAGAACGGTAGGGGCATTGTGAGCTTGTTTGCTTATTCCAACAGGCCTCATTTGTCGGCCTCCAAAGCCTGATACCTAGGTAAAACGACGAATTGTTCAGCGCCGGCTCAGCCTCCCCGGCCGGTGTGGTGAGGGCTGCAAGCGAATAAGCGAGCAAGCGAGCTGTAACTGTTGCTGGGCGGTAAGATGGAAAGGGGATAACCCGGGCCTCGCCCAGGTTCTTAATCAAGTACGGTATTGCATGCAGTACTTGGGAACGGTGGTGGGTAAGCGGAGTATTAACCTCGTCATTTCCTCATGAAATTCGTTTCCGTGCGTTGGTTTTTAATGCACCTACTAATCTATGGCATGTTTTCCACCATAGTACAGCATGAACCCTCTCGGGACAAAGCGATCGATCCAGGAAGTTCGATTCATTTGAAGGGCAAACGGCATCTCCGTCGAAGACCAAGAATTCTTCTAGCGGCTCAGCTAGTCACAGATGGGGTTGAACGTTAGCGTACCCGAGGATGAAGGACACCCCAATGGTGGATGTCTAGAACATTAAGTACCTAGGTAGATAGAAAGAATCCGAATCTTTGAGGCACATCAGCTAACAAACAAATGCATTTCTATCAAGTTATTCATAGCCGAACATGTGTATCCGTACATGTGGCTTTTACATTTACAGCTTTACACTAACCAGATGTTCCATCTGCATGGACAGGATGATTGATATATTGAACAGTAAAGGTACAGTGCTGTGGTTTTTGTCTCGTTCATGCCCTAGGGCCCCTAGATACAATCCGCCGCTAAATTTCGGAGCCGAGCTTTTTCTCTCTCTCTCTCTTTCTTTTGATTACCCATGCCAGTTCCATACTGTACTAGTCTATTCACGTAGTAAGAGAAAAGAAGGAGAAATGGAGAAGAGGGGGAAACTCACCGACTTGTTGGTTTTTGAATACCCCAGCACTCAATCAATGCTTCCTTTTTATACCGTGACTTATATACATATACATATCCATAGCTCAGCGGTCCGTCAACTTCCAAGGTTCCCTACATCGAGGGTGCCTGGGGACGGGGTCAGGGGAGCTGATGATAGCGCCCAATGCTTGTTTAACCTCCTAGGTACAGAGTACAGGTAGGTAACGTACTACGTAGTAGATACCTATGCAGTGACTTGTGCCAAAATTACAATGACTGCATCTAGAGTTCGGACCCAATGACCAGTCATTGTTGTAAATGGCCCGGCTGGTTGCAGCAGGACCAGTCTCAAAGGCCAATTAATGACCAACGTTGTGTAACCTACCTCATCTAGCCCCAACCGTTGTACAGTTGTACTCTACCTATTGTAGTTTGTACCGCTTTTTACGGCCATCCGTCATTCATCAGGTGACATGTAGACGTACGTATATACGCCAGCGAACTGTCACATTGAGATGCCAGGATCCGGGATGGCTTGCAGCAATGGCTGACTGTCTGTGGGATGAAAATAGCTACAGTATCCGTAGCACATCTATGTAATGACGGGAGTTAACCAATAACGACCCTTCTACCTAGTAGGTATTTAGGATGTCTACTGAATACCTACCTTACCTACCAAGGTATGGATGGTCGGTAAGTATGCAGTACTCTTGTGACTGGCTTCGCATCTTCAGCATCTGCAGCTTTTGTTTTATATACTTGTTGACGCACACGCTCGGTTCCATCCGATCGTGACTTGAAACCCTTCATGGACGTCGCCTAAGAACAAGAACTCCGGTCTCGACGGCCTCTGTAGGATCATTCTGACTAGCTTAACCCCGCCAGTAGCCGTATCAACTAGACTCCACTACAATCTTACCTAGAAGTTAGTGTCCAGCTGACTGGCTTCAAAGTTAGGTCAGCCAAAGCTGGACAAGTTTCAGGCACATAACTTTTACTAACCTTACCGCCATCTACGGCACCTTGCTTTAGGACGTCAATCATGAAGCGTCGCTCATGGTTAAAACCGCACGTTTGTACAAGACAAAATCGAGTTAATAATGTGTATCCTGATATTGAGTCCAGCAGCGCCAACAAAGACCTCCATGGTAGATATCTAACCACTTCCAGCTAGTAGCCATCATAGTGGGTTAATCAAGGGTCTTCAAGGTCTCGAACACAGGACTCTCTTCACCGTCATATGAAGTCGGAATCAATTTTTGACCACATACATCAAATGGCGGGTAACCATAAGAAACGGCCATCTGGAGACTGTATATGATTTTGAGTAGACCAAGTGAGCACGTCTTTGAAACCATGACGCTTCCCTGGTCTCATGATGCCAACTCCACCATGATACCTATAGTATATTCTGACTTGCCATTTGCTTTATGAGGCTTCACCTAGGCCAACACCGTTTCACTGACCGCCAGAATCAAAGGCAGCGGTCTTGTAACGAGACGTGGGAACCTAATCAGATCGAAAGTTGAGCTTGGCAGGCCAACGACTAGCTGGCAACATGCTAATTCGTTCAACGTATTCATCGCCCTATGATATCAAAGCGTGCTGCAAACAATATATCCAATCAGCAATAGCGTAGATAGTGCTTTCTATTTTACAATCAAGGTGTCAAACAAGATTTAGCAAAGAGTATATGGAAGACGCTCGACAGAACAAACTTGACAAAATGGCACCATGGTACTTTGAACTGCTATCGAGGGTTAAGAACCGCAAAGGCATAGGCCTAGCTTCCAGTAGTTCCTTATGACTATATTAT
The DNA here is from genome assembly GCA_013618405.1 of Fusarium hainanense. Taxonomy (NCBI): domain Eukaryota; kingdom Fungi; phylum Ascomycota; class Sordariomycetes; order Hypocreales; family Nectriaceae; genus Fusarium; species Fusarium hainanense. The sequence goes on along the minus strand of JABFEW010000415.1, from coordinate 7,189 downwards.
ATCGCATATTTTAGAAGCTGGATGAATCGGAGATAATGAAGTCAACTTGACACCTATTGGCGACCCGGTGCGCCTGGTTCATGTTGTGGTGGTCCGGTTTCCGGCGCGCCTCTGAACTGAGGTGCTAAGTGAGGTGCATGGAAATGCTGAGCATGGGTAGGGTAGGGCCCAGGAAATGACTGCATCGGCTGCCCTTGTTGCCCTTGCGGAACGTTTGCGCCTGGTCGATACGGCCCCGACTGTCCTTGCAAATACGGTGCCAGTGTGTTTTCCAATACTTGCCCTGTCTTCCTCAGCCACTTGTCCGCAGAGCTGCTGCCAAATATCTTTCCTCCGCCGCCAGTCAACTTTCCAAGACCAGGCCGCGCTGGCAGAGCCGGGGGAGGCGAGAAGTAAGTCTGGGGTGGTGGTGGATAGTGAGATGAGTTGTACCCGGCCGGGCCAGCACCAAATCCAGACGCCGGTGTGAAGCCTTGCGAAGACGAAGGTCGTGGAGGAAGTGCTGGGGGCTGGAGGCTATGAGCTGGCTGGTCCGGCAAAGGAGGACTCATTGTCGGGACGTAGGTTGGTTGAGGAGGGTGTTGAGGTTGAGGGGGGTAAGTGGTGGCGGGAGAAGGCTGATATACAGTATGATTGTTTGATACTGAAGTTTGTGCTACAATCCCAGGCCTCGTGTCTTGGGGCGCATATGGAGGGGGCGGCGATTGCGGGACTTGCGTTGGTGCCGGCATGTTATATGGTTCCGCACTTGGCTGTTGAACATGTGAATGATGAGCCGTGGTGCCTGTAGGGGCGGCTTGTTGATAAGGAGCAAGTGGATGAGGCAGAGAGGAGTTGGCGCCGCCTGGTGTTGAACCTGCTGGAGCTGGCGCATATGTCGGTTGTGGGATATTGTAACTGGGTTGAGCTGGAGTTGATTGGGATGAGTTGTATGCCGGGTTGGAAGTTATCGGTGCCGTGACTTGTGAGGCAGTTGCAGGCGAGGTAACCGGAGTCATAGATGACTGGTTCGGTACAACGTTATGAGTCTGAACTGGGGCGGCATATTGCGGCTGGACGAATGGCAATCCAATGTTATTTGAGGTTGCCGGTGAAGGTGAGCCGGCGCCAGCAATGGATGTCTGCGCGTGGCCTGGAACAGCCACGTGAGTAGAATATTGTAGTTGATTGAAGGGAACACTAGGTGCAGGAGTTGCTGGTGAGGGCGCAATTGTTGAGGCTGGCTGGGCCGAAGGGGTTATAGGAGAAGGAAGGTATGTAGATACAGATGATGGAAGTTGCTGTACCGCAGCAGCATTGGGAATACCATAATGCGGTTGCGGCTGTTGATCGAAATGGGGTTTAGGAGAAGTAGGAAGAATAGAAGCTGGCTGTGGCGGTATATTGGCCTCTGGAACTGGATGTGGTATCGGATGGATGTGTTGAGACGGTGAGCCCGCGGGCTTCTGTTGAGGGACAACTGGAGGTGGCGCTAGAGGAGCATCCTGATGTGATGTAGTAGCAGGACGAGTATTGGATGATGGAATAGCAGCAGGAGGAGACTGGGGTGACTGTGGTCTGTAGGGCTGGTATGAACTTGGAGTTGTTGGAGATTGCGAACTGGTTCTATCAGGTCTATTAAGAGGCTTGGGCAGCAAACTCGATATATCCTGCGACTCTGGAGGAGCATACGGCTTAAAGGACGGGGGAGACGCCGGTTTGGCAGGGCGATGGGCAAGTTTGAGTGGTGCAGGATAGAAGACAATGTCATCACTCTTGAGGTCTGGAGTTGAAGTTCCGAAAGGTGGACGTGTGCTCTGAGGGACCTCTGGTGGGTTTGTTCCGCTATCACCAGGATAGGGTTTGTACACAGGCTCTGACAGACGATCTTCGGTCTGCACTTCTTTGAATGTGTTTTCTGGTGCTTCTGGTCCAAAGTAGGCCCAAGGGTTGGCCATGGCGGATGGAGACGTCGTGGAAGAGTTCTTGCTTGGTTTGTCCTGGCTTTCTCTCAGAGATGAGGCATTGGTTATGCCAGGGCTTTGTAGAGGTGGCGACGATACATCAGAGTGGTTTTTGTCGGAGGTTTGACTCTGGGTCTCTTGCGCAAGCACTGGCTCGCCCGACATCTCGAATATAGGTGCTCCATCAGGTCCGTGATGGGATGGAGCATCGCTTGGACGCCCAGGCTGGCTGTCAAGCTCAGCAACGAATAGGGGTGGCGGATGATGGTTACCACCATAATAAGGAGTTTGTGTCATGATTTCAGCAAAAAACAGCCCCTTGGGTTTGCGATGAGCTACAGTGGTTGACCAAGTCGTAGTTGAGAAGGGGGAGAAGAATTCTTGACATCAAATTCGCTGCGGCTGAAGGAGTGAAAGAATGGAGGTAGATACCTGACCTTACCTACCTAGTTGATCAACCACAAGGCCTTGCAGGCTGCCTTGACTGGGCTGTGTGCCTTGCAACTGCCAGTATTCTAATGAATAAATTGAGCTACCAGCAGGCTTTCCTTAAAAGGAGATAGACCAGGGTCTCAATGACCCCTGCACTAAAAATACCTGGCTGCATTCCAATGACATTCGTGTCTGCTACATACCTAGGTACCTAGGTAGGTAGGTAGGTAATAGACTAGGTACAGAGTACAGACAGCACTTCTGCCCAGCTTCCAGCTGAACAGGTGAACACTTGTGTGGCTGAAATTCAGCCACTCACAACGGCGCCAGGGGTAGCTTGTCACGATCGGACTGACAAAGCTTGATATTGAAGCTTATTGTTGTTGATTATGGCGTACATTAGAGATGTATTTGCTACCTACCTACCTATCAAATCGGGGGCATGAGAGGCGTTGGGCATGATTAGGTATTGAATATTGAAAACAAATTTAGTTCATAAGTAGGCAGACTTGATTTATACGCACAAATGCAATACACAATATGGTCCTTTGGTCTTGTTGCCCAGGTTTGGTATTAGACTAAGATGTTGATCCAAGCAATATTGCAAAGCCTGACTGTTGAAGATTCGTTCAGAAACCCTGTCAACTCACACACTACTTTTATCACAAAATGCAGATTATATAAGCGCAATACCAGTAATTTCTATCAACAATAAATACATTGTATCGTCGCAACTTGAAGAAATAGCCACTCCATGGCATTCAACAGGTACCCAAAAAGAAAATTAGAAAGAAACAGACCGTTTCCCCGTTACACTCTTTACGTTCCCATATGTGATTATCCCATTTGAAGGAATCAGCTATCACTGAATGGCTGCCTCTATAGGTCGCCGTTAAGACGTCACTATCCACAGGCAGTCTTATGTACGTCCGGAACTCCGGTGACGATCAGAACTCTTCCATGCCAACATTAATATACAGCGCCCCTGATGCCCTGGAGGTCGTAAGCCGTGACACACCAAGAACTAGCAGCCTGTGGGGAGATGACCGACGTAAACTAAAAAACAAATTTAGATGAGCAAATGACGGTGTTGCATGCGAGGCAGAAAGGACTAATAAAATAAGAGAGGATGTCGCCATAGGATCCTGTCGCAGAATGGTATCGTTGAATATCAAAACAATGAGAACCAATCTCTAGTGTTGATGGTGCAGATAGTGCAGTTGAACGAAATCAAGATAAACAATGTTTCGGTTTCTTTTGTCGGACATACGAGTTCAACAGAGATCTGGTCGAATCTACTCGTCATCCTTCTTCTCTCCACGTCGCATGCGCTCATTCCAGCGTCTCTTGCCGACGCGAGTCTCGTAGTGAGGAGCAACAGTCTTGACGTCTTGCATAACACTCTCGATAGCAGCTCGCGTTTTGTTGCGATAGCAATCCACTAAGCACTATCAGTTTCGAAGTTATCAGGAAGGGTGACACAGTCAGCAACTCACATGCTCGCTGCAGGAACACAGTTCGACCTGCAAAGACTCGGCTTTGGAGCCAGGCCATACGATAGCCCAGATCGTTGAGGCGTACCTCCTTGCCACGGGTCGTTTTCCTCATTCGGGGAATTGCAATTTCGCCTGTGGACTCGCCCATGGGGACCTTGACCATCTCCTTGCCAGATCTGTTGGTGCCACGGCGGCTGGACTCACGACCCTCGGTTTCCTCGATACCATCATCGTCTTGGTCATCGCCAAAGAAGCGTGATCCAGTCGCGCTAGGGGGAGGGCTTTGCATTTCCCGTGGGAAATAGCTGCGAGGAAAGACACTGGCACCCTTGCGAAAGCTATCAGGGATCTCATTGGTATCGACTCCCTCGAGGGTTACCCTCACCCGAAGGCGAGATCCACGCACATTATCCTCTACAAGGATAAACTTTCGCTTCTTGGCCTCTGGAATATCAGGGAAAAGATCGTCAGGCTCATCAGCATTAGCTCGGCTGTGGCGCTTAGCTGGAACAGCGCCTCCAGAATGAGGAGCCATATGAGACATGGGCGCACTAGTGGGGTAGGGCTGATTGTTGTATCCAGTGAATACGTGGGCCGGTCTTACGTCGTCGTTATTTGAAGGGTTTTGTGCCGTTGGAGCCTGGTGGTGATGGTGTTCGTACGAGTTGCCATCGCCTATTCACAACCTGAGTTAGCTAATCTCCTTACTTGATTTCGAGCTGAGTGATTATGAAGATGGCCAGACGGGTGGGAGATAAGGTGAGCAAAACACGACCAAACTCAAGGTGTCCAGCTTTAGGTACCAAAGCGAAACGACGAAGAGATGAAGCTTCTGGGTAATTCAACCAAAGCAAACAAATGCAACTTTTAAAGCCAAGAGGCAAATTGAACTCGTCTAAGAGTCGCGGAACCCCAGCAGCAAATAAAACAACTAACAGTAGCAGCAGCAACTGTGCAGGCGCGACTTTATGGTAATGTACAGAACTGTGTCAATCAACAAAACAGAGAGTTCCTCATAACCCCTCGAAAGCCACTGTGGCATGCTGTATAAATATAAGTGACGACTGCCTATGTCGTCTAACAAGAAGTAATAGGCAAAGAAAGGAGATGACAGATCCGGTCCCCAGATATTCGAATCGCAAACCGAAATAACAGAAACGACAAAGGCATGATAAATACACCGTTGACGCAAAAGGAGTAATTTTTGTAGGATAACAAGGAAAACAAGAGGCGTTTGGTATCAATTAGTCAACACAACGTTTGGTCAAGCAGGGCAGTTTGTGCAGTGTGGTGAGCTGGGCAGTGAATATTCGGGGCTGATGGGAAAGCAAAGACCAAAGAGTCATGCAAATGCAGACGTGAGGGTTCTCGTTAATTCAATCACATCTGATGAAACATACCAACTTCATCCTGTCCACCTTGTCCTGTTCCGTCGGGGTGAGCTCCTGGTTGGTGGTGGTGCATTGGTTGACCCATGCTGCCGAGGGCAGGCTTGCCCATGGAGCCGGGACTAGGTCCCATGGGTCCTGGGCCGCCAGGCATCCCTGATGGTCCGCTAGGGCCTGGCATGTGTGCCGCGCCGGGATGCGGAGAAGCTTGAACTTGCTTCCGCTGGTTCATCTTTGCCATGCGACGAACTCGTCGACTGCGAAGGCGAGGGTCCTGGTTGCTGTTACGCCAGCTGTCTACTGCTCGCTGGATAAGGCCTCGCTTGCCTCGGAGGGGAATGTTCAGCTCGGCCAAAGCCCAGCCAACACGGTTACAGTCTGTCTCGTACATCAAGCGGTTGCCGCGATACTGATCCTTTGGGCAGCATGCTCGGGGGTAGACGCAGTTCTCTTGCTTGAATTCGGGAGATAGCTCATCAATGTTGACAGACTCGACGTCGCAGCGAATAGTATATTCCATCTTGACCCTGTCCCTTGAATACTCGAAAGCTATCCACTGGACACCGTTACCATCTTGTCGAACTACCAGTGGGGTCGTAGCGGGGATAGGTCCTGGTGCTGCGCTGGGGTTAACACCGGGTGTGGTGTTTCCAGGACTCTGCAGTTGCCCCCCATTTTGGGGGTGGTGGGCTTGTTGCATAGGGGAAGACTGTGGCTTCTGGAGCTGGAGAGGCACTTGAGGCTCAATCTTTGGTCGAGGGCTACCCGTCATCCCCGCATGCGCATGCTGCGCAGCATGCTGGGTCATCTGGTTTTGAGGTGCGGTTTGAGACATCATCATGGCCGGCTGAGAGGTCATTGACTGTTGAGGGTGGGGCGCGTGTTGCGCATACGGCGACGCGGTAGCTTGAGGAGGCATTGCCTGGTACTGATTCTGAGGTTGATAGTACATGGACTGTTGAAGATGCTGCGAGGGTGGTTGGCCGTAAATACTCCTGTGCTGGTCATGTTGAGAGGGAGATGCGACTGAGGCTGGAGAGTTGGATTGAGGCGTATGGTAGGACATTGGGGGGTAAGGGGGTCTCGGCATTTGTGCTGCGGCCATCATGTCTGAGGTGTCTGGATCGCGCAATGTTAGTTCTGAAATCGCGAGAAGCTTCTTGTCACCCAGGTGCTTGAGCGAGCAAAAGAGACTTACCTGCGGATGTGTATCCGCTTGTGGCACCGGGTGTGCTGTAAGGACTTGGGTGGTTGTAATAGTTGAGGTTGTCCTGATTGCTAGGCGCTTGTGCGCTGGCTTGGTAACCTTGAGGAAGCGAGTGCGTCGACGAGTACGCGCTTTGGTGTTGCTGCTGCGGCGGAGGATGAGGCTGCGCGTGATGTTGCTGATGAACGACACTCGGGGGTCGCGAGTGTTGTAGATGTTGGGAAGGCGGATGACCCTGTTGCTGGTGCTGTGAGTGATGCTGCATAGAGAGAAGACCCATTAGTCAGACATGGACGTGACGTTTAAAAGATGAAGCTGTCAGGCACGGCCAAAGAAAGGAAAATAGTCTAAAGTCAAGGACGCGTTGGTGTTTTATTTTCCCCTTGCCAGTACCCAGGTCTGGGGAGCTGGTTTAAGTGGATGTCCCCTGGTGAAGACTGGGATTGCACGGGTGAGGCGGGCTAGGCTCGGAGTGGTAATGATGATAAAGCAACCCGGTTCTCGCGGACTACAGCGAAAAACACGGGGGGAGGGAGCAAGGGGGTGGCTATACCGCTTGGCCAGATATGGTTGGCAAGAGAGGAGAGCAATAGTCACTCCAGAACGTCTCCGTTTCGAAGGTTGGAACCTCGTGTGCTAGGAATAACGACGAGAGAGCAGCAGGCCTTTGCAGCGCCAGAAGACAAGATCGATCGAGGGAAGGGTGTGCTGGAGGGGGGGCGA